>PVKN010043858.1:0-10175 GCA_004027915.1 Capromys pilorides
AAAAAGGAAATAAATTATCTTCTCATACATGTTTTTGATGACCCAAAGTAGTTACTTTCAGTTGGAAAAAATAATATAAGCAGTAGGAAGCAAAGTACAATAATAAAAAAGGCAACAATGAATTGATCAAATAAATACAAGAGGCATAAGACACAGGTCTTAAATCTGTGAAAGGAATTTAGAGGGTGATTGCTAGCTCACAGAATTGAATGGACACATACAGACTAGATGTTAAGACTTTGATGGAAGCTCATTGTCAATAAAACAGTAACTGTAGTTTGACAACCTTGATTATAAAATCACTTTTTGATCCCAAACTTACTTTAGCAGCCAATGGACAGTGATGATTCTGATCACTGAAAAGAAGCACATTTTTCAGGGCTCACTTTAAATTTTGACATCTGAAATGGACAGGCAAGAATGTTCCAGAGAGTGAACTAAAAGATAGGCAAAGCAGAGCACATAGGAGTTTCTCCTAGAGAGTTCAACTGGGGCCTTGGATCTTGCCAAATTCTCAAGAATTGAGGCTTCCTTGAGTACCTGCAGCATTTCAGTATAGGAATAGATCTGGGATCACTGTTTCATAGTTGAGGTCTGTATAAATGGCCTTCCTTTAATGCTTGCACTGGAGAAGAGGGGTACTTTGCCTTGGCCTTCTAAGCTCACACAGGTCATGAGATCATCTGCACCTCCAGCTGAACAGAGTAGAAGCAATGATGTAGTGACTCACAAATTTGAGCTTCATGCTGTACGTGGAATGTCTCCTTTGATTTTAGCACTGAATGTGTTCTACCTGTGGGGAGAAGTGGGAACATGACAATGACCAGAGGAGCAAACAATGTGTAGTCTTGTCTTCCTCATGGTCACACAGCTATATTTCTCAGTTTGCCTTACTTTTAATGATGACTGTTTGAGAAGTGCTCACCTGCAGAATTGGAGTAGGAGAGACTGCTATCATATCCATGACCTTCCTATTAAAAATTATGGCATGGGGCTGGGCAGACAGCTCAGTGGACTAAAGTGCCTGCTTAGGTAGAGCACAGTGGCTGGTGTTCCATTCTCTGCAGGCCCCAACCCCTGGGTGTGATGAGACTGGGCATGTGGAGTGCACCTGTAATCTCAGCTCTTGGGAGACTGAAAACAGGAGACTCAACACGAGTCCGATCTATGTAGTGAGATCCTGTAGACCCTGTACTAAAATACAAAAAAAATCATGGCATATCCTTCTTCATTCTCTTGTCCCTATCTGCTGAGAGATTATTTCCAAGGGGACTTTCGAAGCCTTATGTTGGATGCAGCACAATGTACATCAGCATGGCTCCAGGAAAACATGACTGGGAGCCTGAGTATCATGCACACCCTCCCTGTCTATTATTTAAATAACAAAATTCTTGAAGATGCACTAATATACATTTTCAACTTGCTTGTTTTTAAGGAGAAATCAGCCACTCCTCAGTAAACCTCGACATTGAATTTCTTCCCTGTATTTGCTAAGTTTAATACACCATTGACACTGGAAAGTCTATTTTTTTCAGTGATTTATGCACATTGTGGGTAGTAATTTCAGTGACTTCTCAGGCTATTTACTTTCTGAACAAGATGGTTCCTTTCTCCTCAGTTTTATATCTTTCTCCTTGTTTTTGATCTTATCTGTAGTTGTAGTGCAGTGATTTTGACTGTATGTATTGTACACTTTTAATGTGGTTTTAAATAGAACAGAAAACATGAGTAACCTGCTCTCAAGGTCTATGGATGGCATAAACACATATTATGGGTATTGTGCTTTCCTGTTCCACTTGATTCACGAGAAAGTTAATGTCTTAAAATCTTGTCCTTATATCATCATGGTAGTTATATATAACATTTTACAAATATTTCAATCTGAAATGTTGAAATATTTCTAGAAAGTAGCATATTAGAAAACAGCACAGAGTGTTACTCATTTGAATAATTTATTTTTCAATCAGGGACATCAGGTTGATGATTAATGCTCCGCATTCATTTTCTCCTTTAAGAAACGTGAAACAAACAGGCTTGCACGGTGTATATATAATTCATTTAGGTGTTGAAGTCTGAGCCTACATTTGTAAGAGAAAATTTCAAATGAGCTATAATTAATATATCATGTTAGGAGGAGAAGTGGGATGAGGGGGCGGAAGTAAATGGATCCACCTGATGTTCTTGCAGTGTACGTATGGAAAGGAGAAATTAAAGTTAATGCGCAAAGAAAGAGCCAGCTTTGTAAGCTTATATCTTTGAGTGCATGCCAAAGTAAATAGGTATATCTGTGGGCATCTCCTCCTGGAAATGCAGAACATGCAGGTTGACTGTGACAGGCGGCAGTGTACTGTGGAAAAGATGAAGAATGCCTTCATCTGGAAGGCCGATCTCGTTTTTCTCTGTTCCACTGCCATTTACTAAGGGAAACGTAAAAAAACCATCAACAACAGAACTATTTAGAGTTTCTAGCTCTAACACTCTCTCTAGAATAAAAACAACTGACAGGTGTCTGTTTTGATCATCCCATTAATAAGAAGTGTGGTGCTGAGGCAGAAGTACTGTGCAAACCTGAACAGCACTACACACTTACATCTGCCTTCTGTGCGATTTTTGATCCCTTCATCACTGTCACAGGAATCTGATATTCTAATTTAGATAAAAACACTCTCTGGGTGTTTTCCTAGCTTGAGTTTTCAGTACTTCCAGTAAGATTTGGTAAATTCAGTTCCTTATCAGATATGCAGACTGAGGAAAGGCTTTGATTCTCCCAGTGTGATAACTGGCCTGTATCATTCTAGATAGGAAAATGCCACCTCTTTTTTTAAACCTCTAGTTGATTTCAGAATCATTACAGGAGGAAAGTAAAAGAGGGCTCCTCATTCCAGGCTTTCATCTCTGTCTCAAGCTACTAGTGTAGTGAATCATTATTAAGCCAGTAAATCACCCAAAACAGCAGTTCTTTTTTTTTTTTTTTCAGGTGCATTATTTATATCCTACCTGGCAAGTGATTTCTATCCTCTCTGGCTAAACTTAAAAATGAATTGGCAGCTTTATATATAGTGTTACAGCTCTGAGGTGAAAGAGACTGGAGCTAAGGCTCAGGAAGCTCAGTCTTGTGTTCCAGTCCTCCTCCAAAGGCTGTGCTAAGTTGAGGAGCTTTTTAAAAAGTGGTACATGATGCTCAGTGGGTCTGCGGGCAGAAAAATGAAGAGAGAATAATTTGGCAATTATTCTTTGAAGAGGGCCTAATGAAATTTAGGATGTTTAATCTGAAAATGGGATGCTTTATGGCAGCCGTGGTAGCACAATTATAGGCTATTGTACCAGAGGAGAAAAAACAAAAATCAGAAAAACAAAACAAAACAAAACAAAAACAAAAACAAAGAAGGAAAAACAAAACAGAACCAGAAGAGTTTGGTTGATTATAAATATATATATTTTTTCTGAAACTGTCATCATTGATGTGTGCTAGTAAGAGCCAAATCACTGAAGTTATTTTAGTGGCTATTTGTATTCAGTTTATGAAGTTCATTCCAAAACACTGAGAAAGGAGTATTTGAATTTCAAGGTACAGAGTAAGGTTAAGAATGCATATGGACAATGCAGTTTTTATGCACAATAGAGTACTAGTCTGCCATAAGAAAAGACTTGAAGAATTAGTAGGTAAGTGAGTGGAATTTTGGAACACAGTGGTGAATGAAAGAAAACACACAGCTTAATATTGCATGCTTTCTCTTGTGCGAGAAACTCAAAGCACATTTATGTATGAAAATAAGGAGTAAAATGTTGCATAAATGGGAAGTGGTGAGAGACTCCCCAAATTACGTATTCTATTGTTTCAGAAATATTGTAGTATATATGTTAATGTTTTACTTATACTACTAGTGTGGGTCACTGAAAAGAAAGCATTGTGTTAATATCTGCGTGTTTCTTCTTTGTACAACAGCCATTTTCATGTATGTCTTGAATTCTGAAGAACTTTTTTTTTGACCAGCAGTGCTGCACTGCTGAGCTACAGGGAGCCACTCATTTATTGCGGATACGACATTGTAGACATCCCTGCGATAACACAAAATCGGCGAAGTGATATATATATCTATATATATACATATATATGTATATATATCTATATGTATATATATCTATATATATGTATATATATACATATGTATATGTATTTTTGAATGTTAAGGCTTTAGGAATCCTTCCCATACTCTTAGAAACTTTTGTCACACTTTTAAAAACACTTATGATGTTCATAACCAGTTTCTAAACTCACAAACCTATGTAATTTTAACAACATAGGTGTACTGTACTATACTGAAAAATCCTGCAATATAGCGACAAATATATGATTATTTATTTATTTATTTATTTATTTATTTATGGTTTAGGGAAGTCTGCAGCGTGTTCAGGATCTCACGGCTAGATCAAACTCACAGTGATCTTCCTGTTTACCGCCTCCCAAAGGCTGGGATTACAAGCACACACCACCATGCCCAGACTCAACTGCTGTCTCAGCGCTCCCTGGGGACAGGGCTGGCACAGAAGTCCCAGGGATCACACCCTCGGCTGCTGGCCTGCTTGCAGACACTTTCATCTGCTGAGCTATTTGGCCAGCCTTTACTTCGTGGCTTTTAATTAGAAGAATTTTGTATGATATTTCATAATCATTGTGTATTAGTTACTTTTCTCGTTGCTGAGTCAAAATTCCCAACACCCACAGTTGAAGGAAGAAGGGTGTATTTACTTTACAGTTTCTAGTGGTTTCAGCTCATAACTGGCTGGCACCCAGACAGAGTGGTGTGGCAGATAGGCCCTGCAGAGGAGAGACATTTTATGATGGGCAGAAGCAAAGAAAGCAAGGGACAACTGCAGTGCTTTCAATCCCTTTCACCTTATCCCAGGTACCTAGGACAGGTGATGCGCACGCCCTTCCTCCTAGTGGCCTTGATCCTAGTATTGCACCATGAATCAATCCCAGCATCACACTCACTAGATCCAGCCACCTTTGAAGAAACCCCACCTACGACTGCGAGAGGCTTTGGCGTACATCTAGACACAAACCATAATGCATTGCAACATATTTTTTTCTGTGAAAAAATGTCTTAATATAGCTAGTATTTGATATTTTAGTGGTTCAAAATGTTGAAAACTGGTTATTTATAAATCATAACATTTGCGTCTTATTTACAGACTTGCTATTAATATCATGGTGTGTTCTGGGTTTGCATTGAAAGTCCACTTAGCCTTTCGTTTTAAAATAAAGAACAACCACAAAGCAAATGTTCTAGGAGCAAGCGCACGGAAAGCCTAATCAAGGAAAGTCAAATCCCTTTTCTTCTATATGGGATATCTGTGCAGAAAGTGACACTTCTTTTGCTCAGTATTTCAGGTTTTTCCTCAGTGGTTAGAGGAAGATCAATCTCATAACAGTGGATTATCAGGAATTAAGTATGTCATCAGTTATTTGTTTACTATTAAAGTCACTGAGAATTTGGGGAACAATGTAAATGAATGAAGTGGTTTTTTTAAAAAAATTTATTTGTTTTTATCACGTTGTGAAGGTTGAAAATCCCAGATTGTCAAGAATTAGAATAAGCCCCTGGAGACATTAGAGGAAAACAAAATTATCCAGAGGAAATTAGCATTAATAACTTTGAGTGTCTAACTCATTAATTTTTTAAATGAATTTGGTACAGAGTCTCACTCTGTGGCTTGGACTTGTAGTGATCCTCCTGTTTTCAGCTTCCCAAGCACTGGGATTACAGGCGTGTGCCACTACGCCTGGACTCAGTGGCCAACTCAGTGTTCCTGGGGGCAGGACCAGTGCAGTATCAGGTGCCAGAGAATAAACCCCAGTCCCTGTGCTTGCCTAAGCAAGAACCTTTGAGTGTCTTACTTCACTGGCCTGAGTGTCTGATTAATTTAATGCCATTTAACTTGTATTCACACAAACAGGTTTAATTTTTATAGGACTGTGTATCCAGTGATATAGGAGTTGTAATTTCTACAAGCCACTTGAAAACTATGTTCTGCTCTATTTTTCTCTCCTTTCATAAATTTTGGTGTTAAAAACTGTTAGTCATAAAAAGGCATTTATAGTTAGATATAATTTCCTTTTTGTATTTATTTTCTTTAAAAGTGCAGTTTTAAAAGTAATAAAGCCTTTCCTTCTTAAATCTTCAATCTTTTTTTTCCTAAGGGAAGATTAATTTGTAAATATGCTAATGGATTTGTATAATATTAAACTTTCCCAAGAAAAATTACATTACTTCATATGAATGAACACATCTATCTTATTCAATTTATAAACTAATGGTTGAAAACCCCAAAACTGTTTCCTACTACGTGACTTATAACTAAAATGGCTGCAGGCACAGCCACAAACTTGCCATTTCACAGCAAATTTATTGGATGAAATCTTTTTTTCAGTTTCTTTATTGAGTTTTTCTCATTTAGCTGTATTTGGATTCCAGCTAATAAAATGCAATTCCTCTTACCAAAAGGTAAAAAAGTAAATATGCTGGTCAAAATAGAAGCAATTTCTAAACAGGAAGTAGACTAAGAAGGACAAGTGCTTCGTTTGAAAGTGGTATCAATGGTAGAGACACTGTGATGGAGAGGTTCCCACAGCTAAGGCTCATTAAAACAGCAGGGTAGCTTTTTTAGGTTAGGGGTGAGCTAAGGGCTTTGTGGTTCAGTAATGAAGCTGCTACACATTTACTCTGATATTATGGATAAGGAATGCAACCCCTTTTCAATCTTACCTGCTCTTTCATTATTGCCCTAGTTATATCATTTCATTGCATGAATTACTTCTGGAGTAAGCCCAAAACTCCCTGTGCCCTTCCAGTATCCTGAAATGAACCTCAGAATGGTGGCTGGGTGCTGTCCTTAAAGGATACTATTAATTCTAAGGTAGAATGTATATTACTTGAGTAGCTCCCTCTGAAGCTGTTAAGATACTGGTTAGACCCAAAGGAAAGGAGGCAGGAGGAAAAAAGACACAAAAAATTTAATACTGATAGACCTATAAATACACCTAGGCATGGTGTATTTTGGAATTCTAATACTTTCCCTAATCATTGTGTAGTCTGTTTCATAAAGGTTTCCTACTAGTAACATGACAGAATTTATATTCAAGGGAAGATGCCTCCCAGGGGCAGTTGTGGTTGCTACCTTATTTCCAAGTATTTCACAGAAGAGGGCCTTAGGAGGGTTCTGTGAAATGTGAGGAGAGGGATCTGCTTAGCAGTCTCCACACAAGTAAGAGAATAGCTTTGAAAAATAATTACTAGTAATGTAAGGAAACTGAAACATGGCCTTCTTTCCAATATTTTAGTTGATCTTCATGATAACTTAGGAGAGGCGATTTAAGATTTTTTGGGAAAGTAAAATAAGACCAACAAATTGACTGGATGGTTTTGACTGTTTCTGAGAAGAATCCAGTTTAAACTGGTTTGAGCTGGGTGGTTGCTTGGGGAAGAAAAAAAAAATTAGGCATGTGAATAAATTGAAATTCTGGAAATATAAGTAGAGTCTGATTTGTCTCTACCCTGTGCTCACATTAAGTCAATAGGAATTGATCAACTTCTATTACTCAGCTCTCTTCTCCTTTGCTTGGCTTTATTGTTAGTTTGTACTTGTGTGCACCAAATATTAATGGCTTGCATGGAATTTCTCTTTTCTCTTGGTCCCAGAAAATTCTAGGGCTGCACAGTTGTGCATTTCAAAACAAGTACCCTCTCTTGGAGTTAAAAGCATCAGCCCCACCCCAACGCTCACAGTCTAGTGGAGGGAGAATGGTCATGACCAAGGGAGAACAGGAGAATGGCTAGGAAAGCAAGAAGAATGTGTTATTTCCAGACAGAAGGAACACATTCTCATTGCGATTATTAATTAACAAGATATGCCTTGATAAATAGGAAAAAGAGCTCAGGCGACAAAGTCACCAGTGGGGTCATTTGATTGAATCTGCTGCAAAGGCTATTCTCTGTTGAAGCCATGCCTTTCTAGCTCCTGTCCTTGACCGATTCTTGTCCAGTTGGGTCTATATGCAGTTGGAAACAAGAGTATTGTTGACTTACAAGTATGAAGCTTTTTTTTTTTTTAAATGTTATCTGTAGGTTTAGTTTCTCGTATCTGGAATGTAATTTCTCCCAAAGTCAGAACCCTCTTAGAATCTTTGATTACTTCTCTAAGAACCTATAATAGAGCTTGACTTAAAGAAAAGTCTAAGTATACACTTTTGATGGATTCTTTTCAGCTGTTGGGGATGATTTTCACACTGAAGGATTTCTCAAGGATGTTTCTCAAAAACTGTCCTTATTGAGAGCTAAGATTTATTTCCACTTTTTCATATTCCTCCAGGAGTCTGAATATGTCCTTTTAACATGCCTCCAGGTTTCTGTGCTTTCACTCGCACCACCAACGCTCTGTCTGGCAGAAGTTGGGACCATGGCTGCTGTCTGTCTTCCACACTGATGAGCTGTGCTTTCCTGATCCGCTTTGCGTAACTGTCTGAAAGGAAGTACTTTTGTGGATAAACCAAAAGAGGGAAACATACCAAGGGTTATTGTGCTTGGGCATATTTCATGGGTTAAATGCATCAAAAATACTATTACAGGAAAGTCCTATATTGAACATGCATTTCTCAAATTTTAACAATGGTGAACTTGTTTTAGAGCATACAAGATACACTGTAATTAGAAAACAACCAAATGTTTAGGATACATTCTTAAAACGTAGGATTTTAGTGGCCTGTTAAAGTTCTTGATTTGGTTTTTGGAAAGGGCCTCAGAGATAATATAGTCCAGGGATAGAAAATAGATTCATTCTGTGTGCCAAATTTGATCAGTTGGTGGTGGTTGCTTGGAGAGCTGTGTTAAGAAAGAATTTATGGCAAAGTCCAGACACAGTGGGAAAAAGTGCTGGGATAGATTTTTTCATGTCTGCCACAGTTAAAGAAGGGGAGGACGTCACCATATGCAGCATGTATTTGCCGACTCGATGCAGTCTCCCACTTTATAAAATTAGAAAAATTAGTTCAAGATCACCAGTAACAGAACCCAGTCTTCTTAGCTTAGTCTCTCAATATTTTCTCAAAAGTTCTTTCCAAGTGAATTTACTTGAGATGTGCTGACAAAGTCAGAGCAGAGTCTGATATTTTATTTAATCTCAGCAACTGTTAGCTAAAGAGAACATGGAACTAAACCATACATTCTCTTCTTACCCAAGAAATTACCACATGTTTATTGAGCACTTATTGCATGCTAGGTAGACATGGCACTTGGTGCAGCTGGTGAACATGCTTCTCAGTTGTTGATCATTTCTCTACCAGTAGAAAAGAACTGGTCTGTTGCATAATTTGTCTCTACTATGTCGTTTTATTTCTTCCACTATAAATTTGGTCCCTTCTTTGACCTATAAGTCTACTGTCTATAAAGAAATGAGGGATACGCACAAGACATTTAACTAACATCATCCTTTATAATTTTTTTTATCTCCTAAACAAGTACTGCCCTTTAGACTCTCATGAAAATGGAAATATAATCAAATGAATCAGCAGCACATTATGGAATTGGTTTTTAATAACAGGTGTCTAACGTGTGCATGTGACATGCAAAATATGCTGATGCAAATGGGTGATTGTATGTGCAAAAATATGCAGATTAATGTGCAAACAGATGTTCAAATAATTTTCCATTATTGCATGCCATTACCCTTTTTGAATGCACAACTGCATAGTTTGTATACAGATATGTTTTCATTGTTTGTATTTCATGTGTGCAATTTATACAAATCTTTTCAAGGACTGTTCTCCATCATATCCATAATGGAAAGCCTTAACCTGCCATTGGTTCCCTGAAAGAGTTATCTTTAGGAAGAGGAAAATACTATGGCTTACCATTAGAGAGCTTGATATCACCCAGAAGATAAATGCTAAATTTTATCTGTCTCTCTTTGCTAGAAACATGGTCCTTGCCTATCAATACAGCTTTTGATGTCAGTGTAATAAAATGTAAAATCTGTGCAGATTCTCAAACTGTCAAAACAACAGTACGCACTTAACAAAACTTATCTAGCTTTTGGTAAGTGTCTCATTTTTTTTTTTTGTTTTATTTTGTTATTTTTACTTATATCTCCATTCTCACGAATCATCAGCATTGATA
>PVKN010043859.1:0-10172 GCA_004027915.1 Capromys pilorides
GTGCATGAAAGGATGGAAGGGAGGGAGGGAAGGTGGGAGAGAGGGAAGGAGGGAGGAACAAAAGGGAGGGAGGGAGAAATAAATAATGCAGAGCGTGGTCTTAAAGATAAAACCTAATTGACAGAGCAAGGCTGGGAAGTTGGAGAAAATAGCTAAAGTCTGGAATAAGTAGGTTTTAAGAATACACTTCTTGTAAAATGATTGTAAATCAGAAATATGTGCAGAACAAGAAAATTATAGAGGCGTGGAATAGGAGAGGCACATAGCTAGCAGAACCCAGAATAACAGAGGGATGCTGATGCTATGAAGTTTTCAAGGCACGAGTCCATGGTAGTTTCCATCCTAAGCACCCAAATGCTTTATTCAGAAGTAAAAGGGTGGTAGTTACACTGGTCGAGACTTGGATGGAGCCCAGCAGTGGCGCACGGGCTCAGCACGCACAGGGCCGTGGGGCTGTCCCCTTCTGTGCTCTGCTTAGCATTCCAGTAAAGACATAGGACAGTGAAGGAACTAAAGTGACTAGAAATCATTTTCAGGCCATCTAGCCTGAACAGGAAATTAGGAGAGGAGGAGCAAGGACAGAAGGCTGGCCGGGCTCCAGAGCACAGGGTTCTGTTAGCGGTACTCCCATTCTCTCCTCTCAGCTCACTGAAAGGAGCCTCATCCCCAAACCCCATAGTTTGTCCCCATATAGCCATTCACAATTTCCTTCTCACCAAGTTGCGATGAATAACTCAGTTCTTCGTTGTCCTTGGCTTTTCAAAGGCATCTGAAACCCTGGATCACTGTCTCTCCTGAAATTCATCTTGTGATCTGAGTTCCAGACAACACAGATCTTCAGAGGTGCTCAGGCCTCACTCGACAGCCCTCTATCTCAACTTCCTCTGCATCTCTTCTTCCTGAGTAACTCTGGCAGCCCCCTCTCTCCCAGAGGTCAGTCACTGAGTCTCTTCTTTCTTCACTCCTCTGTGACCTCATGCAGTTATGAAACTGGGAGTGTCAGTGTGCTGGGCTTGGGGGCCAGCAGGGCATGGGGTGGGCATCGCTGCTGCGTGTGGCTGAGCAGGGGGTGGAGGTAGGAGCTTGGCCACCGTGTCTGGTCCTTGGTCCATACCCCTTCGGGCTCTGCATCTCTACCCAGGAAGGATGGGCCAGCAGCTTTGCTCCTCTGTACCCTTCTGCTGAGAAGTCTGTCCTTGGCATCAGCCCCCATGGTCTGAATACCCAGAAGCCACCGCCAAAGTGAACCTCCTGCCTGTGGGCTGTGGCCACTGAGCATTGTGTCCTCATGACAAGGTAGCTGCCCATACACCTTTAGGCACCATCCATTTCTGCGCAGCTCTAGGTGGACGCGCTGAACATGAAATTCTTTTTTCTCTGCTCTCCTCGTTCTTACTACCTTTATTTTGAGGCTTCCCTCTAACCTTATAATTAGGTTTCAGGAGGCAAGTTTTCTGCTTTTACCACCAACACTCCTCTTTTCTGGCTTTCCCTGTTTAATGAATAGCACGCCTGACTCCCACGGTGCTCAGACAAAGAACTTAGCAGGCCTTGACCCTTCTCTCACCCTGAGACTTCACGTCCAAGCCACCATCCCATCAAGTCAGTCTTGTAGCCGTGTGCACCTGGATTCTACAGCTTCTGTGTCACCTCTCTCTGGACACTCAGAACCATCACCTGGCAAAAGCACTCTCCCCCATCCCTGATATCCATCCAAAATTCAAATAATAATGCTTCATATGTATTATGTTTCATCAATAGAGAACTGCTACAGCACTTTATGAACGTGGACAACCAAGAAAAACATTTATCATCTTTTAACATCACCCCAAATGCAGTTAACGTAATGCAGAAGCCAGAAATTATTTTAGGGAAACACACACTTGAAACTACAAAAGTAGCACTGATTACTTGCATTTTCTTATTAATATTAACAAGTACTTTGAGTTTCTGAAAGATTTGCTGTTTTTGCACAATAGCTTTCTAAAAGCTTGCCACCTCAGAACATCTGTCTGCATAATGGTTCTTGCACTGTTCTTGAACTAAAATGTCAATTAGCACATAATATTTAACATTTTTAAACACTGCCAAAATTGAGATTTGTTCATTATTTCTCCACTTCCCTGTGCTGCTACTATTTTCTTCTTTAAGCCATTTGTCCTCCTGAAGGCCACCCAGGTAATGGAGAAGCACTGAGGGCACGTTCAGCCCAAGGGTGCTGCGTCTAGGAGCCCTGACAATCACTCCGTAACATTTGATACCAGTGCTATGGGCAGCAGATTGCAAAATTTGGAAGCAGATAGGGGTGCATATGCCAAGATTTCGTCTCCAGAAATCTGACTGTCTTGTGTTCCAGGATTTCAGTGCATTGTGATGATGAGGAAAATTGTATTGTTTGCAAATATGCTTAAAATCTTTAGTGTCAAACAAACTCATAACAAAAAGTACCTCGTTCAGTGTATAATGTCGGGTTGTAAGCCATTGAAACTAGTCTACACTGAGCTGAAAGAAAAATCTACTTTATGGAGGATTGTTTATCTAATCTCCAGAAAATTAGCTAAGTGACAAGCCCAAAATTGTCATGGACCAGAGGAGGTGGAGAGGTCTAGGCTGCCGGAGTCCCTGATGGCTGCTGCATAAACTGCGTGTGCTGCAAGCCCCTTTCTTGCACTTATGTCTCCCCAAAGGAGAACTGAGTGCCAGTGTGGAAGTGCCTGTTGTCCAGGGTTTGATCAGCTCTTCCACTGGCTAGAAGGGAGCAGGGCCCAGACCACACAGAGTGACATAGAGGAGACTCCCCAAGGGAGGAGGATGCTACAACCAGAAGAAGGAAGCTGCTGTTTGCCCTCAAACCTGGGAGTGTCCACCTTTGTCTTCTTGGAACTTGTGCTTCAGATGAAGGAGTAAACAGTCGACCAGTATTACTTACTGGGTGCTCTTTATCAGGTTTTATTCACCATGACACTCAGCATCTTGGTGTCCCCAGCACATTTCAACATTGCAACATAGCTGATCATGCATTGTGTCCTTATTGTAGCTTTTGTTAAAATGACATATAGACAAGCACACACATATGTATGGTAGGTGTATTAAATTTTTGGTAATACTGGGGATCGAACCCAGGGCTCTGAGCATGCAAGGCAGGAGCCATCCTGCTGAGCTCCATCTTCACCTAGATTATTTCCAAATCATTTTTTTGGTAAAAGATTCATTTTCACTTGAACTGTAGATTGCTTCAGTCTTTTGCCACCATGGAATACCTGAGAACTGGTTATTTACAAATAAAGAAATTTATTTCTTACATAGTTCTGGGGTCAGAGAAGTTCAAAGCCAAGAGGTAGCCACTGGGCGGGTCTAGGTGGTAGAAAGGACTCTGGTAGTTCCAGGGGTGGCACATGGCACCAGGACATGTGCCAGTGGAGAACAAGCTGCAGATAAAGCTGCCTCTTAGCAAAGCCACCCTCTGAATGCGCCACAAGTCCTCCAAAGCTCTCCTGATTCAGTCACACATCAAAGCGCCCACACCCAAACACAGTTAGCATGTGATTCCCTACATCACAGTTCTAATACATGAATTCTTGGGGGAAAACTTAAATCACAGCATAGGTTTAAGAGGCAATATACTGGTTAGTACTTTTTTGCATAGTGCATCGAACAAATACTATAATGTTATCAAATGGTTTCCTGACTACCGTATGCATTGGTGATATTGATTAATTAACACTTTCCCATGTAGAAAGTCTTATAAGTAGTCTAATATCATAAAACACTACTTGAGTTACCTAAGACAGCAGGATTGTTAGGGTTTTTTTTTTTTTTTTTTTTTTCAGATTCTTCCCAATTTTGCTCATGTGACACTGCTTTTGACTGTAATAAGTTAAAATTAACTGGTGGAACAACTAAATTTGAAATCCTCAGTGTTTAAGTCTACAATGAAGCCTTCTAGCATGATTGACTTTGCAAAACAAATGGAAAAAATCAGACAGTATAAGGAATACTTAGGCACTAGGAGTCTTTCATTTCCTATAGCAGTAACATATTTGTGGTTAACAGAGTCAGTATATTAGGATCACTCACATTTCACTCCCACTTATTGAAATGTTTGAGGCATTCCCCCCACACCACACAACTCCCCACCTCACAGGGAGAACTGGGTGCATGATCACTTATTCCTTAACTTGAGTTTGATGCTATCTAGAGAAAGGCTCATCTTGTCTCACAAATTTGAGTTTCAATCTCACAAGACTATTCCTCATTTCAAACGCCAATTTGAGGTTCTCACTACCCTTCTCAGGTTCAGGAATTTGCCTGAGCAGCTGATATAACCAGAAAGTGGAAATCTCCAACTTCCTAGTGCTCCTGGCTACCAGACGTCAAGAGACTTAGTGATTTTTCAGAAGTACTTCATGCAGTTATGGCTGAAAGAGACTTTTGAAGAAAAGAAGTCCTCTACTCACCCTGATGCATACTATTGAAGCATCCCAAGAGTCTTAGAAAATATGAGCCAGGATTTAGTAGAGAGTGTGTTAGTTTCTTAATCCAGATCACTATAGATGCATATATACTGTCCAAGCTTCCAGTACATACTGTGACTGGAAGGATCAGACATTGTTTGATTTGCCATGGGTTTTACTCTGTTTTTAATAAATCTTATATGGACAAATGTAGCAGCTGAAGCTGGAAATTGGTCACACACACATGGGACGGGGGGCAGGTCTGGGAAGAAGAGCGCCCATGGCAATAATTCTGCTTCAGTCCTGAGAAAACACCTTGCCTGAGACAATGCCTGCCATTAGTTGCTAGGCAACACTGTGTCAGGTGACACTAATTTTGTCCAATGTATAAATAAATGTCCCTGTGGTGGTTGGGCAGTTCCTTTTCTCCCATCAGGACAGAGGGCTCTACTTGACCCCAGCTTTTTTTCTCTTATTTTTATGTCTGCATCCTCTCAACATACATCCTTGAACACTGATAGCTGTGCAGGATGCTGCAGACAAAAGAGCCAATTTAATTTCTAGTGAATGGTTACACAACTAATCTTATTCTTTTACTTTGTAAGCATTTGGATGTCCATTCCTTAGTAACTGAAATATGACCTGGAAATCACACTATTTGATACTTATTGGTAAAGAAATAAGCATATTTAAGTATAAAAGTAAATGAATATCCATGACAAATTCTACAAATATTCAGTACAGTATGACTTGCTGTGTTGTTAATGTTAAAGAGCATTACAGAAGATAAGAAAATAACTCAGTGATAGCATTAAATGATGTAAGATATAGAAATCTGATATACATGTTTAAAGAAAATCTTACTAAAACAAAACAACCAAAAACCTTCATATAAATGGCAGAAACAAGAAATCTTATACTGACAGCTTTTTATGTACAATTACGTTTATGTTAGCATTAACACTGGAGACTTGATTAAGGTCTAATACCAAGGACGTTTGTAGAATAAAATCTTTAAAATGCATGTAGCTTAGCCAGGCATAGTGGTGCACATGTGTCATCCCAGCACTTGGGAGGTTGAGTCAGAAGGGTTGCTGTAAGTTCATGACCAGTCTGTATCACATAGTATTTAAGGTCAACGTGAGCTATGTAGTTAGACCCTGTTTCAAAAAAAAATGGTGCATGGTTAATGACTTAAAAAATAATGATGGTGTGAGAGGAACATTTATAAATACGTTGTGAAAAAGCGTGATTAAAATTAACTTGATGCTGACCTCAGCAGCATGTGTGCTACAACTGGAATGACACAGCAAAGATCAGCATGGTCCCTGCCCAAGGGTGACACACACATTGATGAAGCATTCCATATTTTTCAAAAACAATTATTTTGAAGCTACCAATATTCAATAAATAGACATGCATATTCAAACACAAACAACAGTGATGGGAAACGTATACATGATTAAAAATGTTTCTTTCTGTCAAAAGACATGTAGATATCCTTGGTTTAATTTCCAGTATTTTCATATATCTGCCTAAATATTTATAATGAGCATATGTTGCTGACAGGAAAAGACAACAGAGCACTTTCTAAAGCAAGTAAACATTGCCAATTTTAATTACAAGCTAAGAGCTCTGCAAGAGGAAAGCAATGATCTGCCAGTGATAGCGGAGCCTTGCTCCCAACTTCTGAGTGCTTTGCTGTGATTCACCAGTTGTCTGGAGCTCCAAATGGTGCCCCCATGTGCCACTGCCACCCGGGAATTGCAATCTCTGACACTGAATTTACTGGAACACTAGGGAAAACTCCAACATCATTTTATTTTTATGTGTATTAGTCATTCATTTCAGCAAAAATAAAGTCATCATGTCAAAAATACATTACCATCTTTAAAAATGACAGAAAACATTCTTGTCTAAATATTCAACGAGGTACTGTAAAACACGAATCTTTGAAAAGTAGGTTATTCAGTCTATACTACCTCACACTCTAAAGTTATTTAATTATTTCTGAAATAAAGGTTGAATATCTTTCTGTATATATATGTCATAACCTCTGCACCCTCATTTTATTGGTAAGGATGTACTGTTTTTTATTATACTGATATCAATACTTTACACACAAACACAAATCCTCGGGCAGCTTTGTAACCCATAAGTCACAAAATAGTTGATTCAAGTTGATAAAGATCATTCTCAAATACTTTAGTAGATTTCTTCTACAAAAACTATGTGAAAGGGGGAAAAAGACACTCATGAACACATAAATAATGTATGTCTAAAATAAATATGTTCATTTTCTGTGGAAGGCAGGACAATTGGATGGTGTAGGTTTTCTTTCCCTTTCTAGAAATACTGCAAGAGACTTAGGAAGTGTGCTGTGAAGATTTACAGCTCATGAGAGAGAGAGAGAGAGAAAAAAAACACTTTGGCAAAAACACAAATTTTCAGAACAGCATCAGTTTTGGACTTTTGTTCTGGAGGAAGCTTTTGGAATTGAGTCAGCTTCTTCCCACTTCTCCAGTGTCTTTATATACTTTAAATCCTAATAAAAGCAATAAAAATCCCTCAACATTCTCTTGACACAGATCTGGTAATTAATATTCATGTTCAGCTTAGAAATATTTTTTTCCCTGCTAAGGGCAGCCATCTGCTGACATTTTGACTCAGAGATTTACAGTTTCAGACAATTGATATCTAAATGAGTTTTGACAGCTGGAAGAAAAATTACTGTTTTAAAATTTTCTTTTATATGTCAAATCATTTCATTACTTAATTTTCAGCGGCATATTTAATGGCATTTTTCATCATGATAAAAGTAACACAACCCAGAAACTGGTCTTTTGACATGCAATATATTTTGACATAAATCAAAGACCTATTAAGCCTTCAATCACACATTGCAGGCTTCTAATTCTTGTTTCTTTCTCAGTGGGTATCCACATTATATAAAGTGTATTCAAAATCTTTTAAAACTTCTGATCCTTCTAAAGCAGATGGCTATTGGCTATTTGTATTTTGTAGCAGATTATAAAGAATTTGTATACTAGAAATGCATAGGAAAAACAGCTGTTTGAAGAAGTCACTCTGCATAGGGATGTCCAGAGGGAGAGGTAGGTACAGTGCCTATGCTTACCTACACCTCCTAGCATTATACAACAAAGACGCTTACATGCAGGGCATGGGGATCTGAGGGCAGTATTGTGTGTAGATTTACAGCCATAAATTTGGACCAAAGTGACTCTCAGACTGAGTGTAGCAGCACTAAAAATGAAGGCTTCCATGCAAATTCTTAAGTTGCTGTGGGAGAAAGCATGCTTGGTAAATATATTTTTAAAAATTGCTGTAGGATCACATAAAACAACAAAAAATTATGCAGCATTTATTATACTCCCAGCCCTGACCTATATGCTTCATATGACATAAATTAATTAATCCACAAGGTATAGCATGAGGTACGTGGCACCCTTATTTCCAGGGTTATGGTAAGAGAACTAAAGATCAGAAAGACTTAGATACTTTTCAGGAACTTAGACCAAACAAACAGAATAGCTAAGACTTGAGTTATGGCACCTCAAGTGCAGAATTTTCTATTTTCTTTTCATCCCTATTAATCATTAGTTTCATTTTCTAATACTTTATTATAAACAGAAAAACATCTATTCCCCCCAGAGCGGGTATAAACCAACTTACTTTTATCATTCATAAATGTTCAATTTCTTCTACTCCATTCATTTTTATACTAAGCTACCAACAAAAGAAAAGTCTATGAAATAAGAGAAAATGAAATGAATGTAAGTAGAGGTAAAGTCAAGCATAAACACTTCAGATCTTTCCTTTTTGCTTCAGAATGATCTTTTGAGTCATCTAAAACACAACTGACCCATAGAACTTTAAGGTTACAAAATCAGTTAGTCTGACTAGACTCGAGGGATAAGAACAGTTAGCTCTCTGTTCAGTGGAACTTCTAGATGTTTTCAAGGTAAAGGAGTCTGACTTTCTAGGTTATGAATGAAACCACTGCTAGTAATCATCAGCCAGTAAGGACTTTTGAGCATGCATGGGCCCTTTGTCTAATATACATAATTTTTATAATGAAAATATGCAGAACTTTTAAATGCATCATTTTATACATTATTTTGATGACATTACATATTTACTAAAAGGCAAAGCAGCAGATTACCATGCAACACAGTGCCAACATTTCAAGATTTTTGCACACAGCATTTGAAATTATTATCTTAAGCACTTAAAAACATCTTCTGGGCCACTGCCTTCTAAACTCTAAATGTTTTCATTAGCTTTTACCTGAAAAGCTTGAATTCTGCTTCATTCTGTACATAACTGACCTGAACGTGACAGGCATTTGTAGGCACTGAGGTAGTCGATGCACTGTGTCAACTTGAGGTGTAGGAAGCTTGACTGGATGGGCTCTGTGTGGTTCTGGGCCATGGAGGCCTGGCCCTGCAGGGCTGGGAGGGCCTGCCCTAGGGCGTGATTGGGCCTGCCCCAGAGTGACTCAGCACAAAAACTGTATACAAAGGAGTTGGGGAGGGCTTCTCTACCTCACACTCTTGGAGAAGTCCTGGTTCTCCTTGTGCCACTTGGCAGCTCTGCCACTAGCTCTGCTCTTCACTGTCAGCATAGAAGGAAGAGGGAGAGGCTTGGTGATGGTGCAGCTGCTCCTCCCCTTCTGCTCTTCATTGTTTTCTGCCTCCAGGAACTGCTGTTATTTGCCTTAGAACCAGCGGAGTACGGACTAAAACCTCCAGAAACTATGAGCTAGTAAATCTTTCCTTCCTTCTTTTGAGTGTCGGGTGTTTGTCCCAGGAATGAGTGAAAAGTAACTAAGACAGGCACATAGGCATGTGGTGTTCTAAAATATTCTTATACCAGGAAGCTATTTAAAAGAGTTGCATATTATGGTCACAATAGAAGGAAAGAAAGACAAGAAAGAAAGAAAGAAAGAAAGAAAGAAAGAAAGAAAGAAAGAAAGAAAGAAAGAAAGAAAGAAAGGAATTTTAAAAAATAAAACTGAAACCTGATAAAAGACTAAACATGAAATCAAATATATTCTAATAATTTTTTTTTTTTAATTTTAGGGAAGGGTCTACAAGGTGTTGAGTCTCACTACTAGATTGGACTCCTAGTAATCTACCTGCTTACAGCCTCCCAAGAGCTGGGCTTACAGGCATGTGCCATCACTTCCAGTTTCAATTGCTGTCTCAGCTCAGGGGTAGAGCCAGTGCAGCAGCCCCAGGGTAATGAATTGTTCTTAAGAACTGGAATGTGGGGAGATATCTCAGAAGTCTAAGCACCTGCCTGGCAAGCACAAGGAACCAGCCTCGCTCCCCAGTACAGCACGCTGTACAGGCTCTGGAACCGTGGGGTGCACCATGCATGCCACCAAAATAGGGCATGATGGCACCTGCACGCCTATAATCCCATCACTGGAGAGGCTGAGACAGGAGGATCACTACAAATCCAAGCTGTGTAGTGAGACCCTGTATGAAACAAATAATTAAAAAATACACAAACTTTAAAAAAGACTTATGACTTCAAAGTACTAGTGATATTAAGTGTTGATTGAATAAAATATAACGTAATTTTTATATACTTTCAGTGATATTCTAGGTTATAATCCAAAATTCTCATAAAAACAGCATTGTTGACTTATTCTTAAAAGCATACAGAAAGTTTTTTATCTTGAAAAAAAAA
>PVKN010043860.1:0-10135 GCA_004027915.1 Capromys pilorides
AGATTGTAGTCTATTTTGGTGAAAGAATTATGTTTTCCTGAGAATGTGTGCTCTGTAGTTGGGTGGAACATTCTGTAATTATTTTAAGTTCATTTGTCTGAAGGTTTTTATCAATTCTGATATTTATTTTTAGGGGAGTCTAGTTGGCTTGTCTGTGTGTTACAATTTTTTTTTTCTCCTACTCTAAGAGAGTTTATATTTATCTGACCTTCCTGTCCACTAGTGTTTGTTTTATGAGATTTGGTGCATCAGCTTTGGATGGATATATATTTATAATTGTTATTTTTTTCTTGTTGAATTGTTCCCTCACTAGTATGTAATCATCATATTTCCTTCTTCTGATCAGTTTTACCTTGAAATTTACTTTTTCTGAAAATACAATAGCTAGCCTTGCTTGTTTTGGGCTTCTAATTGCATGGAATATTCTTTTTCATCCTTCCATTTTTGGTCTGTAATTTCTTTTTGGATTGTGCTTCTTATATGCGGCATACTTTTGGATTTTGGTTTTCAGTTCATTCTGTCATTCTTTTCATTTTGATTGTGAATTGAAGCCATTCACACTGACTTATTGAAATATATATATATACATACATATATAATACATATATACATATGTACACATTTCTATGTATTTGAGTAATTTCTGTGTTTTTTAATCATTGATTTCTAGTTTAATTGCATTGTGGTCTAATGATATGCATGGCATAGCTTTGATTCTTTTGCCCTTATTTAAGCATATATTTATGTATTTAGTACAGGATCTCACTCACTATGCAGCTCAGACTGGTAGTGATCCTTTGGTTTTCAGCCTCTCCAGCGCTGGGATTACAGGCATGCACCACCACACCCAGACTCGGGGACCAGCTCAGCGTGCCTGGGATCAGTACCAGTGTGGCATGCGGTGCTGGAAATCAAACCTCGGTCTCTGTGCTTGCCTAAGCAGGTGTCTAGTCTGCTGAGCTATCTTCCTAGTCCTTGAAATATATTGGCTTATTTCTGTAGTTGCATTATTTTTCTGTAGCTCATTCCCTCTCTGTTCACCCTGCTTGTTTGTCCTGCCTGTTGCAGGACAAACTGCTTAGCATATTATATTATTATGCTAATATAAATTATATTAAACTACTTAGCATGTTGGCTTCTTTGTCTCATTTCATGGTACCATCATGAATTTTTGGGAGTGTTGGTTTGGTGCTCATGAGTATTATAAGGTATTCTTTGCTATGAAAATAGCTCATTTCTCCATCAGCATTGAAGGGTACATCAGTTTTGTAAGTTATATCCATCCCTATTGGAAGCTATTTTCTTTTAGGTTTTGAAATACTTCACTAGGGCTGGAGATATAGCTCAGCAGTCTAAGTGTCTGTCTGGCAAGCACAAGGTCCTGAGTTCAGTCCTTAGTACCTCATGCCTTGCCAGCCCAGGAACCCCAGGCATGTGGTGCCAGTCCGAAAACCAGGTGTAATGGTGCATACCTGTAATCCCACCACTGGGGAGGCTGAAGCAGGATGAGCACTATGAGTGAACTGCATAGTGAGGCCCTATATCCAATAAATGAATGAATGAATGAATGAATGAATGAATGAATGAATAAAAAATAAATAAATAAATAAAACCTTTTTTTTAAAAAAATAACTCACTCCATGCTCTCCTGGCCTTTAAGGTTCATGTGAAGAAGTCTGTGGCCATTCTAATAAGTTTTCCTCTGTAAGGGATTGCTTGGGCTTATCTCACAGCTGTTAAGATTCTACTCTTGTGCTGAGCTCCTCAGAGTTTGATGATGACACATTAGCAAGCAGTTCTTTTCCAATAGCAGCTGTCCTGGTTTTTATATTCTTCACTTACCTGTATATTAATTTTCTCCTTATTTACAAATGACCTGCTTTTATTTCTTTAAGCAGGTTTGTATTCCATGTATGCTGTCTTCTGATGTTTTTCATTAATTACAATTAATTTGAGGTTATTCTTTGCATCACCTGGGAGCTGTGGGATCCACTTTTATGGTCTCTTGTTGCTTTTAGGAGATCTCTGTGTGAACAGTCACTGGCATCAATGCTGTCTTCCTGTTCTGACACTTTTTCCACACATCAGTCAATTCTTTTGCCCTTATTTTCAAGAGCATTTTCAATCTCATGGATTTCTATTAAATTTCTTTTTATGGACTTTAAGTCTTTGCTACCCTGGCCACTCATGTTTTATATAATTTTGTTTAGCTCAGCTACATTTTTATTAAAATCTTTTATGAGCTCACTAATTATGTGGTTTTTAGTTCTGTTATCCATGTAGCTATATCTTCTGTGAGTTCTTGGGGTTTTCCTATTTCCCTTTTTATTGCTTTGAATAATTCAGCTGTATGGCTTTTGACTTCATCACCATTAATGCCCAATGGAGCAGTTTTGTAGGAGTTGAGAGTTTTTGGAGACTCTTTGTTGCCTATTTTCTCCTATTTTTATTGTTTTATTTTATTTATTTGTTTTGTGTGTATGTGCACCAGTTTGTTGGTTTATTGTACTAGAAAAATTTTGCTGCTGGTAAACAGATCCCTTTAGTTAGTTCCTGCTCTTCAGTGACGCTCTCTGGTCTGCCTGACTATATATTATTGCCTCTGTTCCACAGTCCAACCACCTCTATTAATTTGGAAATGGAGAATGCTGTGTAGTTGACCGACCCTGGCAATAGTAACACATTTAACAACAGTACTACTATCGAAGTCAAAATGGGTAGTGAATACCGGCAGTAGCAATAAAATGGGATGTTATGGTTTATGTCTAGTTGTCCCACCAAAGCCTTAGGCAATCATGGGGCAGGGACTTCTAGAGTTTGAGACTTGACTCATGATCCACTGAGATTATTTGTTTTAGTCCTGATGGGATTATTGGTCTGAGTACGGCTGGGATTTTTGGTGTGGCCTAAGGTGGATAGGCTAAGGCAGAGAGCCTGAATGTAATATAAAGAGAGACAGAGAGACAGACGGTTGTTGTTGCTCTGTTGCCTTGGTTGGTTGGTTGCCTTTGTCACAATTGTTGCTGTTCCGCCACCATGAACTGGATGCTCTCTGCCCTGTTCCACTCAGCCGTAGGCCAGCCAAATATGGACTGAAATCCCCAGTAACTGTGAGCTAAATAAACCTTTCTTTCCTTCATTTTGAGTGTCAGGTATTTGTCCCAGCAATGAGTAAAAAGTAACTGAGGCAGGATCCATAATTTAGTAAAAGCACTAAAACAAAGTATTGCTACAAGATATATCTACTAAATAAAACACTATACTCCCCACTAAAAATACTAAAGGATTCAACATTAAATATAAACCAAATATCTAAAGATTGATAAAGCTCAATCAAAAATAGAGGAAGCAGGGAATGTGGAAATGAAAGAATAAAATTTGGAGAACAAACAAAGGAAAGTTGAAGCAGATGATACCTATTTATTTATGTTATGGCTAGCTCCACCTGCCCTGGGGGTGGAGCTTGCATAGCATGTGGTATCAGGCATTGAGCCATGGTCCCTGTGGTTGCCTAAGCTTGCCTAAGCAAGTGCTTTAGACCACTAAGCTATCTCACTGGATCCTGAAAAAAATGATAGAAAAGTAAGAAAAAAGATGCTATTAAAGAATAAGAGGAGGGCCAGCGAGATGGTTCAGTGGTCTAAAGCGCCTGCTTAGGAGGGCTCAGGCAAATGCGGAGACTGCAGTTCGATCCCCGGCACCACATGCTGCGCCAGCACCACCACCAGGGCAGGCTGAGCCAGCCACAAAATGAATAAATAAAGAAACAAAACAAACACAACAAGCAAACAAATAAATAAATAAATAAAATTTAAAAAAAAAAAAGAATAAGAGGAAATTAATAAAATTAGATAAAAATAATGGAAAATAATAAGAAATGGAGGGCAAAATAAAAAAGGATGAAAATAAAAATTTAAAAGAAAAAAGAAACAACAAAAAATCCTGTTGTACCCCAAAGAACCAATTAAAAATAGGAAGAAAGGTTTACCAAAGTCGCTTTGGTCTTTGAGTTGATGGCTCATTTCCAGGGTCTGCAGTCTTATAAACCAGCAGACAGTGGGGAAGGACAGGGAGTCAGTGCTGAGGCCTATTTTGTTTCCATCCTCAGATATTTGTGTGTGCATGCTGCGTCCTGCCCTCCTTTGCCTGCGCATGACCAGTCAGTGGTGTCCCCCACCCCCCATGGCTACTGTCAGTTGGGAAATCCCCACCCCAGGTCATTGTGGTTTTATCTAATTAGCTTTATGGCCTGTGCTTTGTGAGGTGACTTCGTGCTCCAGAGGCCCCATGGGTTCTCCATAGCCCATGCTATGGCAATTGTCCTAGGCAACCGGATCCTTGTTCATGTTCATACATGAGGAAAGCGAACACCACTAAGTTCTGTGTCATGGAAGGAAACAAGGCAGAGAAGTGAGAGGGTTCAAGTAGTCTTCTGGACTGAATGCTAGCTCTCTCAGACACAGCCACCACCAGAAGCCACACACAGCCATTCTGGCTTCTCCCGTTGATGGCACATCCCCACATCCTTCCTGGCTAAGCCTACGGGCTTCCCACCAAAACTCACTTCCTAAAGATTCCATAAACTCTCAATAGCATCCACTCTTGGGATTAAGATTTTAATACATGGTATTCAATATCCAAACTAGAGCAGGTGTATATCTAGGAGTGGAAGGACCGGGTGATATGGTCACCATATTTTCAGGCTCTTGTGACACTGCTGAACCATTCTTCCAGGGTGGCTGCACCATTTCACATTTCCCAAGTGATTTCATGATGATCCCACTGTACATTATTAAAATTATCTCTATTATCATTTTTATTTTAGTAATACTAGTGGCTAAGATGTTGTAGTTCAATGTGTTTTATGTCTTTGTATTTTACTTGCTTTTCGTAATAGCTAATGATGTTGGGCATCTTTTCATGTGCTGACTGGTCATTTGTATAACTTCTCTGGAAAAAATACATTCAAATTTATTACCCCTGGTTTTTTATTTTTTAGGGAAGGAACTACAGGGTGGTCAGGGTCTCATTACTAGATTGGACTCCCACCTGTTTACAGCCTCACAAGAGCTGAGATTATAGGCATGCTTTACCATGCCCAGTCTCAATAGCCATCTCAGCATGCCCCGGGGGCAGGGCTGGCATGGGCAGGCCTGGGGATGTGATCACCCCCCACATCCCCAATCTGCCCCCTCCCCCCCCACTTGCAGGTGTCTTAATCCACTGAGCTATTTGGCCAGCCCTACTGCTCCTGTTTTAACTGGATGTTTCTATTGTTTAATTCAAACTGTCTCATATATTCTGAGTATTAGTCTCTTATCAGATATATGACTTGTAAATACTTTGTCAATTTCATGGTTTCTCCAATTCTGTGGCTTGCTATTTTATTTTCTTGACATTCAAACAAATGTCTTTACTGAGGTCCAATCTATAATTTTATTCTTTGTTTCTTAGGTGACATTTCTAAGTAACCATTTCCTAATCAAAAGTAACAAAAACTCATTTTCTTCTAAGTATTTTATTGTTTTCACTTTTTATCTTCAAAACCAAGGATTGAACCCAGGACCTTTGCACTAAGCTACATCCCCAACATTTTAAAATATTTTAGGACAAGTTCTTGCTAACACATTAAGTTGTGATTCTCCTGCCTCACCTCCCAGTGTTGGAAATATAGGCATGCAACACCTTACCTTAGTTTTGCCCTTCTAGCTATGTCTTGGATCATCTTTGTCCTTCATCAACTTTTGCATGTGTGTGAGGCAAGGAGTCCATACTCACTTTTGCATGTGTATATCTAGTTGTCTCAGCCCCATTTATTGAAAAGATTGTTTTTCTTCCAGTTGAACCATTTTGCCTCCTTGCCAAAAATCAGGTAATTGTAGATATAAGAGTTTACTTCTGGATTTTTCTTTTTTCTTTCTTTTTTTTTTTTTTTTTTTTTTTAGTAGCTGACTCAGCCTCTCAGCCTGCCCTGAGAGAAGGGGAGGCTGGTGCAGCATGTTGTACAGATTAAACCACAGTCCCTTCAGTTGCCTAAGCTTGCCTAAGCAGGCACTTTAGACCACTGAGCTATCTCGCTGGCCCTACTTTTGGATTCTTAGTTGAATTCCATTCATCCATATTTCTATCTTTATGCCTTGATGAAGCTGAGGCAGGAGCATCATTTGCATCCTGAAATTTGAGTCTAACCTGGGAAACAGAAGGAGTTTGAGGGGAGAATAATGTTATTTCCTTTACCAATCTTTTCAAGATTACTTTTTAGGGAGAAAAAAGATTGCTTTTATTGTTCTGGGCGCTTATTCCATGTGACTCTTAGGACCAGCTCATCAGTTTCTAGAAAAAGAAAAACAGCTGGAATTCTGGTAGAGACTGCACTGAATGTACTATTAGATTGGAGGAATATTGACATTTTAATGATATTTACTCTTCTGGGTGTGGTGGTGTATGTCTGTAATTCCAACCACTAGGAACACTAAGGCAGGAGGAATATAATTTTGAGGCCTGCCTGTGCAACTTAGTGAGAATCTGTCTCAAAATAAAAAGATCTTGGGATATAGCTTAGCAGTAGAGTGTTTACCTAGAATGCGTGAGGCCCTGAGTTTCTCAACATGACACATAAATAAATATAATTCTCCCGATCTGTAAAAATAAATGACTTCACATTATTTAGGTTCTCTTTAAATTTTATGGCCAGAGGGATGGTTCAGCAGCATAAGCACCTTGCTGGCAAGTGTAAGATCCCAAATTTGATCCCCCAGTACATACGCATACACGTGCGCGCGCGCGCGCGCGCGCGCGTGCACGCACACACACACACACACACACACACACACACACAGACACAGATTTTTCTACCATGTAAACATAAATTCTATTTAAGTTTTTCTACATATTTTTTTCATTCTACCCTGATACAGTTGGTTTCACAATTTTATGTTTTGATTGTTCACTGCTTGCATTCAGAAACATAAGCTGATATGTATATACTGATCTAGTATCCTAAAACATTGACAAATTAATTTGTCAGTTTTAATGGATTTGATGGATTCCATAGAATTTTCTGTATACATAATTATGTTATTTCAAAGCAGAGGTAGTTGTATTTCTAATATACATGTCCTTTTTTGTATAATAGCCCAAGAAAGAAGAAATCAAAAAAATGATAAGTGAGGGCCAGCAAGATGGTTCAGTGGGGGGGCCGGGGAGATAGCTCCGTGGCACAAGTGCCTGCCTGGCAAGTGCAAGGTCATGAGTTCGAACCCTGGTCCTGCAAAAAAAAAAAAACCAAAAAGATGGTTCAGTGGTATAAAGTGCTTGCTTAGGAAAGCTTAGGCAACCACAGGGACCGCGGTTCCATCCCCAGCACCACAGTACAATATTGAATAGAAGTGGCAGAAATATACATGTATCCTCATCTTCCTTCATCTTAGAAGAAAAGCCTCAAGTCTTTTACCATTAAGCGAGAAGGTATTTAAAGAAACAGAAAATATCCTTTACTTTTTAGTTCATTGAATCATTTCAGTATTGAAGTGATTATCTGATTTTTATTTGCTTTTTCAATTATTTTTTATCACATTGATAGATTTTATTTTTTGTCTTTTTGAGACAGGGTCTCGCTATGCAGTTCAGGCTGGCCTTAAGCTCACTTTTTTGTAGCCCAGGCTAGTCTTGAACTCACATCAATCCTCCTGTCTCAGCCTCCCAAGTGCTGGGATTACAGGACACATTGGTAGATTTTTATATACTCAACCAAACTTATATTCTTGGAATAAATCCTAGTTGGCCATAACATATAATTACTTGGATATGCTGCTGAATTTGGTTTATACTTATTTTTAAAAATACTTTGTTCAGGGCTTTTGCCACTATATTCATGTGAAATATTACTCTGTATTTTTCCCTTTTTATGCAGAATTGAGACAAGTTTTCATGTACTTATTCTTCAATTCACTAAATAGCCCAGGCTAGCCTCAAAACTCCAAGTGATCCTCCTGCCTCAGCCTCCTAAGTGCTGGAAATACAGGTGTGCACTACCACATCCAGTGCTTTGCCTGTGCTTAAGCTTCACTGATATATAGATTTTGTTGAAAGTGGCTTTGTTCTAGGATTTCTAGTTACTGTGACCCCTGAGTTCTTTAATACTTAGGTATGTATATATGTGAACAACATGGTTGTGGAGTATTCCATTAGCACATTTTTAACTTTCCTGGTATCATCTAAATTGAATATTGTTGGGATGGTAAAATATAATTTTTTAATATGTGACTTTCCATTTATGTGTGTGTTTAAAGAACAGTCTTGAACCTTAAAATTTAATGTCATTTAACATGTGTCTTTCCTTAGCTGAATGACTTTTTCTAGAATAAGACAGGCCCTTCAATGGTCAGAGTAAATTCTTCTTAATATTTTTCTTTGTGCTCCATGTTTAAGAATTGTTCTTTAAGGGACAATAATGGGTCTTACGTTATACAGTGTTGTCCTCCACAATGGCTAGCTTCTAACTGCTTTAACTTTGACATTCTTTTCCCTTGCTACTGTAATGATTAACTAGGCTTTTGTCTGTGTTGGAAATTGCATTTTAGTCATGTCCCTTCTGTCTCTTGTTGTTTACATTAATTTATTACTTAACAGTGGTGTTATTTTGATCCTTGAATTGTTTTCTCAATTTTGCAATCTCCCATTCCATCTTCTGTTGTGGTTTCATTTGGTACTCGAGCTCTAGTTTTAAAAATTTTCGTTAAATTTTTTCTTAAGTGCCTAGCATTCATGAACACGTTTTTTCTGTTCTTCAGCACTGACCCTGGGTAGTGATTTAAATAGTTATACATGTTTAGAACAATGACCCTGGAGTCCAGCTGCAATGGCCTCCAATTTTAAAAAGTCAAACGTGG
Organism: Capromys pilorides; assembly: GCA_004027915.1. Classification (NCBI taxonomy): domain Eukaryota; kingdom Metazoa; phylum Chordata; class Mammalia; order Rodentia; family Capromyidae; genus Capromys; species Capromys pilorides. Next base: position 8,892 of record PVKN010043860.1, read on the forward strand.
CACCAAGCACCCCAAGAAAAAGGATGAGTCCTAAGCCAGAGCTGACTGAAGAGCAGAAACAGGAAATCCGGGAAACTTTTGATTTCTTAGATGCAGATGGGACTGGGGCCATCGATATAGAGGAACTAAAGGTGGCAGTGAGAGCCCTAGCCTTTGAGCCCAAGAAAGAAGAAATCAAAAAAGTTGTAAGTGAGGGCTGGTGAGATGGCTCAACGGTCTTTTCCTAAGCAGTGCCTGCTTAGGAAAGCTTAAGCAACCGCAGGGCCTGCAGTTTGATCCTAGGCACCACATGCTGTGCCCGCTCCACCCCCTGTGCCAGCTCCACACCCAGGCCAGATGGAACCAGCCATAAAAAAAAAAAAAAGAAAGATAAGCGAAATTGATAAGGAGGGGACAGGTAAAATGAACTTCAGTGACTTTTTGACTACGATGGCTCAGAAAATGTCCGAGAAAGACACCAAGGAAGAAATCCTGAAAGCTTTCAAGCTCTTTGATGATGCTGAAATGAGGACAATATCATTCAGAAATCTGAAGCGTGTGGCCAAGGAGCTGGGCGAGAACCTGACCCATGAGGAGATTCAGGAGATGATTGATGAAGCCAACTGAGATGGAGACTGCAAGGTAAACGAGCAGGAGTTCCTACACATCATGAAGACCAGCCTCTATTGAGGCCCATGTCTTGTCTCCTGCTGCAATCTCATGTGACTACGTTAGTGCCCACTGTCCTGTAAAATCTGGCTCCTGATTTCCAATTTCCCTGTAGAACTTCAGCCATGGCCTTGAATATGATCTGGACTTTCTTTTTTTTTTTCAGTTTTTATTTTAAAGAGTAAAAATAGCAGAAACAAAGATAGGAAAACAGTAACAAGCAAGAGTACATATAGTACAGGATTTTCAAAACAAGAAAAATTTAACAATGGTTGTATTACATATTTTCATCATCAAATCTGTTTGGATATATAGATGTAGATATGTAAGATTAGTCAAACAATTAAACATTAACACTTGCAATAAACCTCAGTTTTTTTTAACTCTTCCAAATACATTTTGTATTTAAGTCACTCTAATAATAATAATAATAATAATAATAATAATAATAAAATTTATAGTGGTTGGGGATGCAGAAAATGCAAGGTCCTGAGATTGATTCCTGGTACTACCCAATATTTATTTACGTATTTATTTACTTCTTTTGAGTCCTTATATTAGGGAGACTATACGATATTGGCATATGTTGGTCTGGT
>PVKN010043861.1:0-10170 GCA_004027915.1 Capromys pilorides
ATTGGCCACTCAGCTATGTTCATTTCACAAGGCTCATAGACTTGTACAAGTTTTTGTCTGGGGCACTTTTCTGAATATATGTTTCAGCCTTTTTCCCTCTACAACCTGGGATCAAGTTTGCCCTGGGGTGAACAGATAGCCCTAGATACCTGGATCCTCAGGGCTGGAGACACATAAACTAAGGTGCTTTAGCGGTGAGAAGCCAATTTGAGCAGAGCTCTTGTTTCTTGGGTGCGGGGGCCAATTCCGAGGGTTGGGGGTCATGGTTATGGCTGTACCTTGTTTTTTGTCCTTGTCCCAGATGTACTTCTATGGGCCTCCAGCCCTCCTTTTCCACTGAAATGTTCTCTACAAAATACTCTGCAATATAGAGCTTACCTAGGGGCTGGAGGCAAGGCCACATCCTCGTTTGCCTCAGGTGACAGCAGTACACATGTCTGTTTCCTTTAGTAGGAGCCCAAGCAGCCTGGAGTGAGCAGGGATTTTGGTGGCCTGGAAGCCCAATGGGGAAGTCCAAAGCAGTTCAGCTGCTTGACACCAAGGGTGATCTGACAAGTCTCAGGAGGTGGCAGTGCACAAACAGGGCAAAGAGGGGATGCTTAGCCTGTGCCTGTGGGCAGCAGGTTTACACAGAAATCTGGAGGCAACAGCCAGAAGAGGCCACCCAGTTGGCATCTGCAGATCCCAGCTGGGGGCTCCTGAGGTGGGAAATCAAAACTGCACAGACTGGATGGATATACCTCATCCAGCATGACTCTGGGTGGGTCTGCTCGCTTAGCTAAAACAACAGGGCCTCAACGTGACAGTCCCCACATTCTTGCAGACTTGAAAGGGAAATCCTCTGGGTTCCCACTGAGCTCCTGGGGCCCAGCCTGGTCTGGCTGGGAGGCTGCACAGGGAAGGGACAGGGGAGGGCTGTGGGTGGTGGGCTGGCTCTTCAGGCCATCAGAGCTTCTTTCACCCTCTAAGAACACTGTACCTGAGCCTCTTCATGCCTTCCTCCCCCTTGTTTTCTTCCCGACTTGTGCTCACCCTCTCCCTGCTGCTCCCCACTCCCCCACTCCTACTGACCACTTCCACGGTGAGCACATGTGGCCTCGTGGTCCTTTGGTGATTCTTTGGGAGTGAGCCCTGCTCCTGATGCCCCTTTCAAAGCCCCTGTGCCTATTCCTGCCCCACTCCCTTCTCTTCCACTCTGCCTTTGCTTTCTTGGATTTTCTCTATTTTCTTTCCCATCCCAAGAAGGCAAGGCACAGCGGAGGCCAGCAGGGGGCCAGAGCACTGGGGCTGAGTCCACATTGCAAGCAAATGCTTGGGATTTACTCCAAAGTGTAGGTGGGGCAAAGCGCCGATGCCTCTCTCGGTCATCAGTGTTCTCATTTGTGGATGAGGACAGTGATCCATGACAGGAGCCCATGGTGTCCCAGGACTGCAGTCACAGAGTATGCAAAGAAGGAGACTGCCCTGACCCTCACACGTGACTGAATGTCCACACTGCATGTCTCCTCTTACACCCAAACACACCTGAGGGACACAGATCAATAGCCAGAGCGACAGCATTAGGAAGGTAGAACCTAGGAGGAGAACGTGGACTCAATACTTACTACTGCAGATCAGGTACCTAATAAAGCCTCACAGACCTGCATGAGAATCATGTTTTCCCTGAACTCCCTTAATTGCTTCTTGCAATCAGGTGTGACTCTCATTTTTTTTTTTTTTTACAATTAGCTAAAATGAGGAAGCAGTTTGAAGCTGGTTTTTCTTCTGCTGCCGCAGAAGTCTGTGTAACTCCTGGTTCCTGTTCGTGGTAACAGTGGTCTTAACTAGATGAATGAAGGGCCCATGATACACAAAGCAACAGGAGAATCTAAGCCCACTGTATTCCTAGGTACAACAGCACCTGCACAGAGCTCAGCCCATGCCTTGCCCAGGCCCTCCTAGCAGCTCTCCCAGTCATAGGATGTTCTCTCCATTTGCCCTTCTAGCCTAACCTTCCTCAAAACTGGTTCTATGTCATTTCACAGGATTTTTCAAAACAAATTAAAAATCAATTCCAGTTTTCCAGCAGTGACTATACCCAGGAAGCCCTAGGACTGTAAAGATTAGGGCGAGATGAATGACACTGCTGAGGTGGCCGCGTCTGGCAGCGCTGTGCCAAGTGGCTTCTCGCCCTTTTCCATCCATGAGCAAAGACGGAAACTGGGTTTGGTCTGTTACCTAAGGCTCAGTGACCAGTGCATAAGTCTGCCGTTAGATCCTGGGAGAACCCTAGGATCTGGAGTTAGCTGAGGAACTGCAGTAATACTGTTTTTCAAAGGGCCTAGGAGAAGCCAGAAATCCTGGCTGAGCAGTCACAATACCCCATCCCTCAGGCTGCAGGTTTACCTCAGCTAGCACAGTGGACCCAACGTTCCCTTGCTCAGAGTCAACTTGACAGGATCTGTTCCCTTTTGGCTGTGTCAGTTCTGCAAACCAGAGGCTTCACACTCAGGAGAGCGAGCCTGCCTTTCTGGAACACCATTTGTTTGGACAGGACAGGCCACTAAGGCATTTTCATCTCTTTAAAGCTCCCAGGACAGAGAGTATATGTGAGGAATTACTTTTTTTTTTTTTTTCAAAGATTTTTTTTTTTTTTGCCCCTTCCAACATTTTGTTTAAGAGAAAATGAGATGTCTATCTTCTGTTTCCTTATTTTTTTTCAGGAAAGCAAAGGGTTGTTGACTTCCTCCCTCTCCCCTCCCTTCCTTCCTTCTTCCCGAAGGTACTCATCTGAGAAAAAGAGAACGAAGTATTGTTCCTGTTCTCCTTCTTAAGTCATATGAAATACTGTCCCTGCTAGTTCTTTAAGTTCCTCGCAATCTGTACACAAGAGAGAGAGGGGGAAAGAGAGATAGAGAGAGAGAGGGACAGAGACAGAGAGCCAGGGACCAGGTAAAGCGGAGGGGCTGCTGCAGCCATCCAGACCCCGGAGCTGGTAAGTTACCCATGCAATCCTTTTGACTTCATTTCCAAGTCCTTGGGATGGAGGCTACCCTGGGCATCTTCCAACAGATAATCACTTATTGTGTGTAGTCCTTAGCCAAAGGGTATGGCTAAAGGATGGCCCACAGTTTAAGCTTGTATCTTTTTTAAAGAAATAGAATACCAGTGCTTTGCAGGACTGAGGCTGGCAAAATTGGAAGTAAAATTGCATTGAGATTAAGGGGACACTGTGTTGAATCTGAATTTTGGCACTGAGAATGTGGCACTATTAACTCAAAGCCTTTGGGGTAAAGGAGGTATCCCACGGGATGGGTCACTCTGCCCCAGCACTGTGTCCTGGAACCTTCTCAGGGTATCTTTTAAGAGCTGTGGTTTGCACAGCAGTTTTATTGCATTGTGTCTGAATTAAAGTGCCCTTCTCTCATTCTTTTCTTTCCATTCCCCAAAAGGAGGCTGTTAAATTGTTACTGTTATTCTGCATCACTGAAGTAGGAGGGGGAAAAGGAGTAAGAATGTCACTTTGATAAGTGTCACATGTGGGTATTTATGTATTCAGGTGCCACATATGGGCTGAACGCAAGTTTATTATTCACTGTTGATGGCAAGTATCATCTGCCACGTGCAGGAGGGCAAAGATTTTGGGGCATATAGCTTTAGTTTTGGAAAACAGCATGAGACTAGAAACAGGAGGACTGAGATTGATTGCGTGTGTCAGTGAGAGTAAAAAAATGAAGCCAGAGTTACAACTGAAAAATGTTCACACAGCGCATGGTTTTCCAGGCACCAGATTGAACAGAGTAAGCCAGTCGAGCTTATGGACCACCAGTTTCTGAAAGTCTAGCTTATTTACATGAAATTCACCAAAAAGATAATGTTACTAAGGACTCATTATGGCCAGTGAGGAAGGATTGTTTTGTCAAAAATTGGTCAACAAGGTCATTCTGAAATTCTATGCATGTTTACTAATATTCATAATTTAATTCAGCGAGATGCTGAGTGGGTGAGAGCCAAGGGCCCCATGCCTACATTTTGAAATATTTATTTCTATGAAATTTACTGATTGGGGTTCCCTGGGATGTGAAGAGTATAATCAAAATAGCTGGACTCTTATTTTAAAATTAATTTAGTCAGAGTGTTCAAGAATCTCCATCAATTAATCTTTACATGAAGCAAAATCATCATCTTCATTAGGATTAGAAAATATAGAACTAGACTGTTGTGTAGGTTTTGCTCCATTTGCCAGATGTTCTTTTCCTTCTTGTTTTTCCAAAAGATTTTCGTTAGAATCTCTATGACTCGAGCCAACACAAAAGAGGTGTGATTAGTACCGGGACGCTTAGAGATGCCACACGCATCCAGTAGCAGTGGCAAGTGGTTTTCAGCTCCCCCATTCCAGCCCCTGCCACCTCAGTCTCTCATAGATCTTTGGGTCAAAGGGTAGCCAGGGCCAATTGTCTGGTATATTTTGCATCATTTACCAGCAGCTGTGACCCCAGAAGAAAATTTAGGGCTCTGATCCTGACTTGATCCTTTCGGTTTCACTTCTCCTTGATAACATGTTTCATGCTATGCCTTATTAAAACAACTGTTTTTGGTTATTGAATGAAAGTACCAGATACAACATAAAGCAAATGACAACGATCATTCGGACTAAAGACAAGTAAGGCCAAAGGTGGGTAGGCCGCATCCGGGGTCTTTACTGCAGCCCAAGACTAAAGAAATGGAGATGTGATATTTTCTTCATGAGGAAAAAAATATGTACTTAATATTGCCATTTACCTTGTAGAGTTGATATTTGGTGGACACCAACATGGGGGGAGGTATCGCTACCGGAACAAAAGCCCCCATCAGCTATTTTAGTCTAAATTGCTGCTATTCAGTTTATTTTTACTCTACTCTGAGAGTGACTTGGTATTTGTGGAAACTTCCAGTGTGATTCTTCTTTGGGTCATCAGAAGCTCTTTTGTGATATCATGAGGGGAATTCCACTTTGGAATGATCCAGAATTTGACTCACACAAGATTTCACTAATTTTTGCCAAAGCTATGTATAGATCTACAGTACCACTTTTTCATTTCTGTGTATTTTGGGTGCTGGGGAGTGAACCCAGGGCATGAACGTGCTAAGCACATGATGTAGCACTTAGCTATGCCTCTGGCCCCAATGTACAGTTTAAACTGTGGGAGGCGGTGTGTTCTGTGGGTATGTGAGCTACAGTATGACCTGAGCAGGAGCAGCAAAGCACAGGCTCATTGGAACTCACATGCAGGGTTGAGTTTCACCTTGGTCTTTTACCCTTAGGGGCCTCCAGCCCGTCCTTAGCCTCTCTAAATCTCCGTGTGCCCAAATGCAAAACTCTACCAATGTAATAGAAGAAGCCAGTAAGATTACTAACAGAAAAGCAAGTAACAATGTTTGGGAAGTGGCAGGAGCTGATTAATATCAGTTTTGATGTTTAAGAATCATCCATGAACCCTGAAGAGAACCATATGCTCACAAATAACAAGGGCAGAATAAGCTTACTATGATTGTGTCAGTATTCTTGCCCAGTACCATACCAAGCATCTATTAGAAGAATTACTCTTCTTAGTTTTAGAGCTGGGCATATATTAAGTATTCTGTCTGAGCTCCAATTTTTTTTTAAAGAAAAGTAAAAGAAGATAGACTGAAATGGGGTGATATTCATCCGCTTCCGGCAGAAATGCCAGCTTTATTCTTCACTGCATGTAAGCTATATTCAACTGAGCTCACTCCTGGGGAAAATTTGCTCTGAGACCAAAATGTTCAAGTTAGATAAATGTGTGGAGAACTCTAAACATACTGCAGACGTGCTGTGCTCCCTTTCACCCACTTCTCCAAGTTGTGGCGCTCAGTGCTGTTGGTGACCTTTGCCATGGTCAGGAGACAATTCTTTTGGATTCTCTGGTGGCTATGTCATGACTCAGCCAGAGAGAAAAGCACTGGAAGTGATGCATTGTCCCCAACCCAGGGCGGAGCATGCTTGGAGTTCCCTCTCTCAAGCAACCCATCAGCGACTCACTCACTTCACATGACCAACGGGACATCAAACCACCACTGCCACTGTGGGTGTGTGTGATGGCGTGTGACTGATCCAACTGCTGTTTTTCTCTGGTTTAAACTTCAAAAACTACATGCCCACTAGGCCATCAAGTAATAATTATACTTTTATTTCAGTCTGAAAGTTCTCTATACTTTCTAAAAGCAAAGCACGTATCAGCAAAAATCTACCACCAAAACCCCAAGCATTTGAGGTTCTTTTGTTAGAACGAGAGGCTCAGGTACAACAGAGATTTGTTTGGACACTTACTGCAGGAAAGCACATTGCAGCCGAGCTGCTCAGCACCACTGTGCAGACGGTGCCTTTTAATGTGGCCTGCTGCAGGTGGAAAAGAGCAGACCAGGACTCAGAGTCCTGTGTTCTGACCCAACTGCTGCACTGCTCATATAGGGACATGATTAATTGATTCTTTTTTTTTTTTGGTACTGGGGATCGAACTCATGACCTTGCGCTTGCCAGGACAGGCACTGTGCCACTGAGTTATCTCAGTGGCTCAGTGTGGTTCAGAATTCACCTGGCACTTCTTTACAGTCTTCTCCTGTCCTGTCCTCTGCCCTGGGTGATCTGTGATGTTCTGCTGCTGGAGTCCGGGGAATGTCTCCTGTGGATGGTGCTGTCTCACTCTGTCTTCTTCAGGATGGCTCTGATGTGAGCTCTAAGTGCATGTTTCATTTGCATTCACCCCCTGAGTGCTCCCTGTAGAAGTTCAGAATATATCAGTTGTTAATCTAGACTGCTAATGTTGCTATAAATAAGGAATGTCCTAGCCAGCCAAGAAAACTGATGCTGCTGACCAATGCTCTGTAGCCATGTGGTCATTTTCTGTATCTGTAGGTTCTTCAATGGGGATTCTATCAAGAACAGATTAAAAACATGTGACAAAAATGCTCTGTCCTGAATAAAGATGTACTTTATTCCTGCCATTATTTACCAGACAATATAACAATCATTTCTGTAGCATTTACATTGCATTAGGTGTTCTATGTAATCTAGAGATGATTTACTATATGCAAGAAAATGCATATGGGTTGTGCAAATGCTATATTATTTTATATGAAGGGAATTTGAGCGTCCATGGTTTTCAATATCTGCAAAAGTCTTGGAGTTAGTTACTCATGGATGCATAGGGGAGGACTATATAAACCCATAATAGATTGATTATCAGACCAATACATATTATACTTTTGTATAAGTAGTACTTCTAGTTTATACATTTCCATGTATAATTTTCATCTTAGAGTGAACACATATTTTTTCTTTAATCAATATCAGAGATATTAAACTTTTGCTATCTTTTTAAAAATATAAATAGATCCGGTCTCATAAGGTTTTGTCTCATTAAAATCATTTTCCAATGTGTGTTGTGCTGAGCCCATCTTAGAGGTCAGATCCCTGTCCTAAGGTGACAGTGTAGTCACAAAGGAGCAAAATGATTGACAATGGTATTAGATCAACCAGGACCCACAAGTTGTGTTAAACCCACCATAACTGTAGGAAAAATGCATAGCTTAAGAAGAAGTAGTTCTAATTTCTTGATTTTGTTTTTACATAAATCAATTTTTTTCTTACATATCTGTTTGGTTTAATGAAACAAAGCAGCAGTAGACACAAGTCTCCATTTGACAGGAACACAGAGACAACAAACATTTTGATTCATGCTGTCAGAAGGAGGGCTATTCTCTGTGGCTATTCAAATGCCGCTTTATATAAAACAATGCATTAAGATAAAAGGAGAAGAAAGGACCGTCATTGGGTGAACGTGTAACTTATAAATTCACCAAAAAATAAGGATTTGAGGACAGGGACTCTGATCTGTGCGTTGCCACACATACAGGACCCAGACTCCTACATAGCATAGAATAGATGCACAACAAATATCTCCTCCATAGATGAACTGGTAAATAAGTGGGCTGTTGAGTGGAATGTGCTATCTTTATATAACAGGAAGTAAAAAAAGAGGAGGAAGAGAAAAATTGTTTTGGAGGCTGGACAATGCCACATTGTGAGCATGACAGATCTATCTATTTCTCACTTGAATTGACTGGAATTGTACAGGTGTACGCTACTCTTGTGCTTGGGGCCGCCACATGTGTATTAAAGTGTCATCTTGGCACGAATGTGCCCCCACCTACTTGTTCACGGGAGCTGAACATTTATCAGAGATAGGCCGAAAGACTGGTGGCTGCATTTTCTTTTCCATTTGTTTCTGCGCAGATGATAGGTTAGCAAATTGTTTTTGGCAAGAGAGAGAATGATCATTTGTTTTTCCTTGACTAAAGGCACTGTGAGCCAGGACTTGGCCTAGAGAGTGCACAGCACTCTCTGATTTGCTGTAGCCAGGGATGTAAATCCAAGAGAAAGGGCTGCCACTCAGAGGGAGTTTACAAAACACCATGCCGTGAATCCAGGGACAGGAATGTGATATCCTTGGTGAGCGCCATTTCTTTTATTTCATTAAAAGCCAAACTACTGACTTGAGATAGTTTTACATTTATTTCACAGATTTAAATTGGTAAGTGTAAACACTTAACCATGAATTGTGATTTGGAGTGGTGTTTATTATGTTTAACAACATTGTGATCCAAGGTCTCTGCTCTTTGTGCTAGAAACTGAAAAGGCCTTTTCTGTTCACAATGACGAAACTTATCTCCAGTGTCAAGTACCGGGGACACACCAAGGCAGTTCTGGCTCACTCTCCTATTTTATTTTGATGTATTTTGGCCCACCTCACTCTATATGACCACTGATACTAAGTGGAAAAATAATATAACAATGGTATCACCACCAAAGACCCTTAGGGAAGAGTTATTACAAGGTTCGGGGGCCTCCAGAGAACTTTATGTACAATATTTCATAGGACTTCACCATTCTAAGGAGTGCTTTACAGAAAAAGGAAAAAAATTTTTTCCTTTTTATGTGGATAAAGAAAATAAAGCTACCTGATATTGCTTGTTTTCAGGCTTCTCATTAAGAAGGGAGAATCATCTGTAACTAATCACTTTAAAATCATTAGGCATCCTCCTGGTCCCAGGAGCATCAATGTAGCTCATCACATAGGAGCTTGCTAGGACCACTATTTAGGAGCTTGATAGGCAAGAGTCCAGGCTCCTGGACAGATCTACCTAATCAGAATCTGCATTTTATTTTACCAACACCTCCAAATTGTGATGCTGCACAACTGAGTTTGAGCAGCACCATCTTTATGGTTTTGATCTTTTATACACAGATTGATCTTGGAATGCAGATCACTAATCCAAGGATTTACAGAGCTATTTGTTAACTTTGACTTTGGCCAATTTAACAGAACTCTCTATTAATAGTGGTGTTACTGGACAAGGGTCTAATCTACTCAGCTCAGATCAACATTAGATATGTTTATTGTACTCTCACCCAGCAGGTTAACTCCATATGAAAGGATAACAATATTCTCAGAAAAGAACAGTCAGCATAAAGTTTTTTCAAGTGTGTTTTGAGTACTACCCATCAAAGTTAGTTGATGGGTTTCTAGTCCCTTCCCTAGACTGAAAGAATCTGGGGAAAGAACTCAAGCTTCTGACTGAGGGTAGAGAAATCCACCAGGGGTGGTGGTGATGAGTGTTTTGAGGGGACATTTCCCTAAGAAAGGAGCTGAGAGAGAGAGAGAGAGAGAGAGAGAGAGAGAGAGAGAGAGAATGAGAGAGGATGAGAGAGGATGAGTATTGCAGTTCTCCCAAGAAGAAAAGGTACTCTGATCTGTGGACTTCTTCTTTGAATGCTTCAGAACTAGGGCAAGAAATCCTTCTGTCTGTTTTGGTCCCCCTCGGGGACAGGAGGTGCACTCTGCCCTCCAGCATCACAGCCAAGGATATGCCCGTGCAAGCCAGTTAGAAAACTGGCGCACAAGCCTCCCCTCCCCCCCCACCGCCCCTTGCCCCACCCCATGAACCAATTAAAAAACTCTGGGGAACGAATCCATAGAGTTTCCTTTGCACTGGGGACTCACCGTTCTCTCGGAACAGAAATCAAGAAGGCACTATTGTTGGAGGGGTGGGGAAAGGAAACGGGGACCGGAAGGGAGCAAGGGAGAGGACCAGAAGAGCCTCTGGTTGCTGTAGCCCCGAGAACCAGAG
>PVKN010043862.1:0-10165 GCA_004027915.1 Capromys pilorides
GGAGGAGGAGGAGGAGGAGGAGGAGGAGGAGGAGGAGGACGATGATGACGACGACGACGACGACGACGACAACGACAAGGAGAGAAAGAAGCAGCCCACTGCTCCTAAGCCAATACTGTCTTTGCTGCAACAGGCAACACATTCATTTCCATTTGCCATTTATGAGATTGGAAATTCTGCATGCAGAATTCAATCAGTCTGATCCAGCTGAAGAATGGAACACTCTAGAGTAAGCCTGCGATCCTACCAGCTGACCAGATTGCAATATTTTATAACTGTGCAATATGGAAATTTTGCTTTTTTTTTTTTTTTTGCATTACTGGGGATTGAACTCAGGACCTGCAGGAAATTTAGTTTCATTTCTTAAAAAATTACTGAACTTCTTTGTGTTCTGAACACATTCATAAGTAGGATAAAATGTGTTTTAACATTAAATATTTGAAATACAAACAAGATTAATTATATGGAAAACTAAAAAAAAGTACTATTTTCATTAAAGTAGACCTTTAAAAAGTACCACACCTGGCTGGGGCAATAGCTCTGTGGTCTAAGTTCCTGCCTGGAAAGCACAAGGACTTGGTTGGGTTTGATCCCTGGGACCACCTGTCAGACCAGCTCTGCTGTTTAGCAAGACCCTGTAACCATTTCTCAATGTTTTCAGCCTTTCACATTTTTAGTGTATGAGATATCTTTGCAGTGGAAATCTGATGGATTCTGTACAGATTATCAACTCCGCCCTCTACTCCCAGCATTCCTGACATGTTTTGAATGACAAGAGCTATTATCTCTGTCTTCTATCATCAGTGCTCTGAAAAAACTTACGCAAGAAATAGCTCAACTAAAAGATTATTTCTTAAGAATGTGAGCCTGCCTGTCAGGCCTTATTTTCTAGCCAAGTGATAGATATTCAATATGTCTCTTTCTCTCTTTTCCAACCAACAGTTCAAAGAAAGGATGCAATAATTTACAAAATCCTCCATATTTTTATGATAATCATTGTAGATTAACAATGTAGGACTCTCTTGAAGAATTAGAATCTAATACAAAACTCTAATATGTGAATTCCTTGCTATATCAGCTATACAGTTGTTTGCTGTATTTAAAAACACTAACACCAGTGGCACTGGTTACACTTCAATGATATTAGTATTTCATTTCACAGTCCTAAGCCAAGGTTCAATTAGATAACTCAGTAGCTTAAGTGCCTGCCTGGAAAGCACAAGGACCTGAGTTCAATCCCTGGTACCAAAACAACAACAACAAACAAACAAACACAATGAAATTGAGTTTTGGCAATATATTAATGACATACTACTGAAAAAACAATTTTAAGATTTTTTACCTATTTGAAAAACATTATCAACACGCTATTTGGTATTGACTCAATAGTCACATTATGCTGAAAATGATGGAACCATAACTGTACAAATCCCTTACTTCATTAAGTCTGAAAGTGATTGGAAGAATTACTACTTATCTGAAAAGAAAAGCTGCAGTAACTCTTTCAAACAGTAACTCATGTAAAAGAAATGACAGAAAAGAATGGCTTCACAAAACTACACTATCAAATTTGGCAGTGTTAGCCAGGAACTACTTAAGTTTAATGCTTAATAATTAAGAGTACAACTGACCAAGTTTCAAGGTGTGAAGTTACCATGTTTGTGAGACAGAGGGAGGGGGAGGTCATGCCATAAACTAACTATATAGGATGTGGCAAGTACAGCCACTTTTTAATAAAAGTAAACTGTCTACACATATTAGTTACTTTCAAGAAGCCTCAGAAACCTTCTCAGGCCTTTAAAAATGGTGCTTCAGTGTAAATTATCAGCAACATTTGATTCTAATTTTTTAAATGTGTTTAGTACAGGGTCTACAAACCCCTGTATTTAGTACAAGGTCTACTACATGGATCGCACTGGTAGTGATCCTGCCTGTTTTTCAGCCTCCCAAGTGTCACCATGGCCCAGTCTCATTTGCCATCTCAGCTGGCCTCAGGGGCGGGGCCAGAACGGCATGCCAGGATGCTCTAATCATCAGCCTGCATCATGAGATGTGTAACGCTTTTCTTATGATCTGTCCAGTAGATCAACACTTCTAACCATCTGTTTGGATATGAGCTGAGAGGGCTTTAGCAGCGCCTGTCCTTGGTGGTCAGTACCCACCACGGTGAGGTCCCACTCAGTCTTGAGTTCAGTCTTGGCCATCTTCCTTCTTGCCAGCTTGGCTGTGATTCTCAGACTATCACTTTAGTTTCTCCTTGCAGAGGCACCAGTTGACAATTTCCATGATGTCAGATCACACATGAGCTCTTCTTACTTTAAAAAAAAAGTACCTATTAGAATATTAAATTGTGAATCAAGTTGCATTTTTTTTCAAGTTGCATTTTATTGACAGCACTAAACTAGATTATCTCTGTACCCTCAAAAGCACTCTTACCATTTTCAGTGGGTACCATATCACTGACCTCTTACTCCTGGAAACCACTGATCTTTGCTCTTTAAATTTGCTTTCAGAAGGTTTTTGGAAATGTCTCCCCTCATTGTCTTGAGACTTTAATTTTTCATAACCATTTTGACTTGTAATTTTTGCTTAATTTTGACTTTGTGAGCTGTTTAGAAATCTTGTTTATAGATTTTATTAATCAATATCATAATTTTTTACTAATCCATTCTGAAAGTCATAGTCCACCACCAATTCATGCAATTTGTCTTCTAAGATATGTGCATGTGGAGGTCCTAAATGAAAGAACAGAGTTGTGTACACACACACACACACACACACACACATCAGCATCTATTTGTAGATGTTATAGGATATGTGTATGTGAGGTGGAGGAGTTCCCCTATGGTTTAATTTTACTTAGTCCCAGGAAAGGTAGAGAAAGCTTTGCTAAGAAAAGGTTGAATAGACAGGCAATAAATCACAAATGGTTTAAATGTGTGAAGGGGGCTTCAGTAGGACATCTGGGCCAGCAGGAAGGGCTACTGGAGGGGGACTCCACTGATAATGACCTGGAGACACAGAAATATCTGGGCCTATCTTACCCTGTCCTATCACAGCCTCACCTCCTCCCTTTCTGCGTCTCTCCTACCCAGGTTCCTTTCAATTAAACTATGGCCAATTATTATCTACAATAGATATTCACATCTTCTGCTACTATTCATATTCATTTTCAACTATTCTTTATTATCTCCTGGCTTCCACAATGTAAGAGAAGCATAGGCGACAACCTCCCCCTGATTTTTCCTATTGGAAATCTCTTTGCCTACCTGTCTGACATTTAACCCTTGGAGTCTTCCTCAGAAAAGCAATTTTGAGCATTTTCAAGCCTCATTTCTATTTCCAGTCTTTCTATTAACATTCTCTGGAGAATTATTTTGAAAGTTTTCTTACTAGTCTTTAAAAAAAATCAAAACTCTGTGTTTTGGCCTGTCTTTTGATGCTTCTTGGGGAGCCTGAAACTCCTGACCTCACTAAAAATGTTTTAGTAGAAATCTCTTGAACAACCTGAATTGCCTAGGCCTGTCTCATACACAGAAAAGAACAAAGGGCCAAACTGAGGAGGACTCTGGACTCCAGGGTATGTGTGTTATGTGCTAGCAAAGAATTTGTCTACATCTTGCCCATGTTCTGAGGCATTTAGAGAGATTTAATTTCTGGGAATTGGATTAATTAGTCTGTCAGAGAAAATATCAAGGTAGTTTAAAGTTCAGAATGTAGCAGAGACACTACTTGCTTTTAGTCAGGTTTATGTTGATAGCCAGGAGCTGAATTTGAAAAGTTTTCAGATTGGCCAAAAAGGAAGATCCTTCAAAAGTAGTACCTTGGAAAGGAAGTTGATGAAAATATTAAAAAGAAGCCAACTACTCTACAACAGGATAATAGAAGTACATCATAGAAAGCAGCAAGACTATAACCTTCTCAGGCTCACAGTTGTAAAAGACTTTTCTTTGAAGGAAGAGCCACAGGGCACCCTGTTTTAGAATAACTACCTATTGAATTGGCTTTCTGAGATGAGACTCACAGTGCTTAGATATCCAGGTACTTGGATGCCTCTGGATTCATGACTCAAGGGGGCCTGGCTACTGCTCCAGTTGGCATCAGATTTTGGAGTCATTACATGGTCCTGGTTTTATAGACATGCAGAATGGCAGGATGTCTTCATTGCTTTTCTCATTGCTCAGACAAAATACACAATGCCCAAAGTTAAATGACAAAAAGTTTATTTCAGTTCACAGCTTGTAGAGGTTTTAGTGTAGTCAACTGGACCCAAGAGTGGCATGACACAAGGGCATACAGGGGAAAGACAGCTCAGCAAGGCAGGCAGAATGTAGAGAAGCAGTAGGCAGCAGAAGGCAAGTCTGCATTCCATTTTTACATGTATAGCCCACACAACCTGCAAGCCTATTGATTGATGCCATCCACACCCAGGTGGGGCTTCCATAGTCCATATCTTAACCCCAGTATCACACTTTTAGTCTGTATTGAAATACCCTAGGCCAGCCACCTTAGAAACTCCCCATCTATGCCCACATGAGCCTTGGAGGGGGAACATCTAGATACAAATCAGAACACAAGCGTTTTTTGGCCAGAAAGTCTTTCACCTAGACTTCAGAAGAAGTCCTGGAAAGCCATGTAGTCTGTTTCTGAAAAGGTAATGCAAAAATCTGTGAGATAGAATCAAAAAGTGCAGTAGAGACCTAAGAAAGTTCAAGAAGCCACTAATGTGGAACATTGAGTAAAGTTACAGCCAGTGAGAAAAAACAGTCCCCAAGAAGCCATAAGACCTACAACTCTCAGCAGTGTTATAGAGGTGGAGACACTAGGTCTTTTGGATTTCATATCTTTGCCCTGGATGCTGGACATGGAGCTGTTATCAATCAACTTAGGGTTCTTCTGAGATGGGAAGCTCTTTGCCAGTGGACAATGCAAGGTGTCAACGGTGGATACAGCCAGCTACTGGTCATTGTCACTCACAGCTGTCATTGTCCAGTGCTGGCTTGTGCCAGGTACTGTAGGCCAACTCTATTGGATGCTGGTCTCTGCTACTGATCTTTGTTGACTGCTGGTCTCTGGAGCTCTTCAACACTAACAGACCTCAGTGTTCACTACTCTCTCTTTGGAACCAACTGCCCTGTTCATACTATTCAGTGTAGGAGTCCTAAGATTTAAGGGAATTTTTGTTCACACACTACATAAGAAATGGATAAAAATGAATAAGATAACCAAAGGGAGTATTTTAACAGGGCATTGCTGCAGCACAAGTGTGACAATATAATAGATTTAGTCCTTATAGACTAACTACAGAAATGGATAGGCAGTTATGCTTATACAGCAGTTTCAGATCTGTAATTGATTTAAGTACAGACCCAGGATTGGTGCAGGGCTCCAGGAGAGCCTCTGGTGTCACTGCAACTATCCTATGAGGGAATAGAGCTGAAAGCATGGAACCTTCTGCAAAGCTAGCTGTAGGATTTGAGGATGTTAACAATAGGCCCAGATTCCTCCCTCTCTGAATTTAGCCATGCCAGCATGCAGCCTACCTTTTTAAAAAAGGCACCAGTAGCATCTGGGATGGTGGAAGCAGAGTAGGGCACCTCAATAACAGTCAAAGTGCACATTGGCAAGAAGTGGAGGTGTGTGGTCACTAGATATCCAAGGCAGACACCAAAGGAAGTAGAAGCAGGACATCAGAGGGGAAAGGAGGAACAAAGGGAGGCAGCAGAGAGGGGTGCAACCACCACTGGCCAAGATACATCAGTCCTTTGGCACACACAGGAAAAATAGAAGAGCCAGGGCTTTCTAACCAGTTTCAGAGCCACGCATTGAATATTTGTCCTGCTGCATTTCCATCTTGTATTTAACTTTTGGATGTTCATGGGGTCTTTTAGCTAATAGAGCTGCCTTAAGTCTCAGAGATTCTGGATTTTGACCTTTCAGCAGTGCTGAAACTCCTAGAGATGTACTACTTGCATTTTGCATAAGAGAAGCTCACGAGTCTGGGAGACTCAAGGCAGAATATTATGGTTTACATCTAGGAGTTCCCCAGAGCCGTATGTGCTTATAATAGAGGCTCTTGGAAAATTATTGGATCATGGGGGCAGTGCAGCTGAATTTCTGCTGGAAGTAGGATGGCACAAGCCATGCCAGCTCTGCCCCCAGGGCGTGCTGAGATGGCGATTGAGACTGGACATGGTGGTGCATGCCTGTAATCCCAGAGCTTGAGGGCTGAAAATGGGAGGATTACTACAAGTCTGATCTACGTGGTGACCTACAGACCTTGTACTAAATATAGAAAATAAATACATACATACATACATAAATAATTATGATTATGATGAGTTCTAACACAAGGGATAAAAATAGCCCAGATATCCTCATGCCATGGCCTGGCCACAGAACATAGGGAAGTTCATTCTAGCCTATATGAAGTGAACATGTGGAGTGCCTGCTGGGAAACCTTAACTGAGACATTCTGTACATGAAGGCTTTTAAAAAATTGCTTCATTATGTGCAGTTGAGTTACAAGTTCATTCTTTTCTTCTGGAATTACAGGCACATGCCACACCTGGTTTCAATGACCAGCATGGCATAGGGCTGGCATAGCATGTGGTATCAGGGATCTAACTCTGGTCCTTGAAGTTGCCAAGCAGATTCTTAGACTGCTAAGCTCTCTTCCCAGCCCTCAGTCATTCTTTTTAATCCATACCCTGGGTCAGTTTACATTTCAATGGCTAATCAAAGGCTCATGCAGACAGACAACCAAATCAAGCTCAGTGTGGTCCTCTATTCCTGGTGAGTACCAGAAGGCTCTTACTTAGAATAATGGATGCCACACAACAACTTTGATGACACAGTGGTGTTCACATTGGTAGGTGGGTGACATGGGGCCTCCCACTCCCTGAATAAATACTCTAGAGATTTCAGGTAAGATTTTGTACTGAAGGAGGGGAGTCTTATTTCTTTTAAAACAAAAGAGCCAACTGGATTAAGAATGCTTCCACTTTCTTAAAAAGCACCAATTGCAGTTCATGCATATTGGTTATTTTCCCCCTTAATATTCTTATTAGCAAAGTGGGTAGAGAAGGTACCGCCATAAGTATTTAAAGGGCTTGCTTCAGTGAAATGCTTATTTATTTAAGTTTTTGGCTCAGAAGATAAAGCAATATATTAGTATGAAGTAGGACTAGCATAGCTTGAGGCAAACATTAAATTCACAAACGTTTTTAGAAAAAATGGCAAAAAAAAAAGAGGGGGAAGATGAGAAAAGGAATGAGAAGGAACTTGAGTTTTATCTATAATGTCTTCTTGTTTTTAAAAAAACAACCCAGGACAGGGGAGATAGCTCAGTGATCCAAGAATCCGTCTGACAAGTGCAAGGACCCAGATTTGATCCCTAGTACCACATGCCATGCCAGCCTCATGCTATGCTGGCCACTGAAATCAGGCGTGGTGGCACACACCTGTAATCCCAGCACCACGGAAGCTGAGACAGGAGGATCACTGAGCCAGAGCTGCGTAGTGAGACACTGTACCAAATAAGAAAGAGAGAAGAAAGAAAGAAAGAAAGAAAAGAAAAGAACCAAATATTGCAAAATATTAAGGTTTGACCACTTTCAAACACAAAAATGTATTCTTTTAGTTTTTTATTTGAGTTTAACTTAGTATGAGCAACTTGCACACATAGTAAAGGGTATCCATAGTAAAGGATAACCATGGTTACATACTAAAGAGTTGCCATGGTGAAGGGTACCCACCCATCCCTTAGTCCACTGGGCCAATGTGAACCACTTACTCTGCCATAACAGGATGATGGAGACCATGATATTCGCATGGGTGGAAGGCCATAAACCAAGACAAAGGCAGTGTAAATGTCACTAGCTCTCCCACTCACTTCCTACTCTGTATGATTCCACCTACACTCACACATTGACTCTGCTGATTGCTCTTTAGCTGCCTACAGTCCATGCTGTGCCTCTGTCTTCCCTCGGCTTTCTTTCCTGTCAGTTTTCACATATTGTATCAAATGTCACACAGTTGAAGTCATCTCTTTTTCTCACACTTGAGGTGATTATGAGAATACCTCAGCTACTATACTGAGCCTTCAGTACACCATATCACAAGTTTACGAGGTCCCCTTTTATAACTTTAAGGTATTTTATCATTTTGACAATAAAAGTAAATGGTTTAGAATCTGTAGAGATATGGAACCCATAAGATATTTTACATTCACAGAGAAAGAAATTTATTAGAGGCAGAAAATTCCCAAGATTTGCCATCTTTCTGTATGTTAGAAACTCAGGAGAGCTGCTGAAAAAAATTCTAGTCTCAGTCTGAAGGTCTGAGAAGCAGGAGAGCTGGTGGATAAGTTTCAGCCAGATCAGAGGAGGACAGACTGTTGGCAAGCCCCAAGTCATGCAGGGAGAGCAAAATCCGCCTTCTTCCATTTTTAGCTCTAGCCAGTGAACCCTACCACATTATGCCTTATTGGGTCTCCTGACACATATGTTAATCTCATCCAGAAAACACTTTCAGGGCTGGCCACATAGCTCAGTGGACCAGTGGTGCGCCCCTGTAATCCCAGCACTTGGGAGACTGTAAACAGGAGGATCACTACAAGTCCAGTCTACATAGTGAGACCCTGTAGATCCTGTACTAAATACATTTAAAAAAAGAAAACACTTTCAAAGACATACCAAGAATAGTATAATGAATTAGGCTACGTGTAATGGTGTGTGCCTGTGATGTCAGTGCTTGGGGGCTGGGCTAGGAGGAGCACAGCGAGTTCAAGGCCAGCCTGGACTACATAGTGAGTTCTATACTACAGAGCCTAAGCTACATAGAAAGACACAGTCTCAAAAATTAAAACAAAACAAAAATAAAATAAAGTTTAACCAGTATCTCAAAAATCCCAAGGCTCATTCCAGTTCACACGGCTTACAAGCTGAACTTCTAAAGTAGAAACTTCTTTCCCTACATGTCTAGGCTGTAAGTTCCATCAACTGAAATGGATTTTAGAAAATGTCCCATTTCTTCAAGTCAATAGTCTTACTGGCTTAGACTTAAAATATCATAATTCCAGAACATATTATCACTTGTTGATAAGCATTGAGAAACCCTTTTGCGGATGCTCTTGCTTTCAGAGATAGTTTGCACTATTTCAAACATCCGTCCCTTCTGCCCTTGTGATGGCTCTGCTTCAGCCTGCATGGTGTGTGTACCATACATTCTGAAATGAAGGAGAAAGGTCAGGTAGTTTCTACCCTCATCTTTCCCCATTTCCTTCTCTAGCTATGACTTGTGTCTTATATTATCATGGCAACAAGTTGGCCAAGAAAACAGATTCTAACCATTAGAATTTTAACTGTGAGACTAAAAATTGAAGGATTTCTCATATGTCCTGTTTAAATTTGAGGAACTAGAGATCATCTTCAGGTGGGAAACCACAAAAACATAGCCTGACAGAGCGGGAAGTTGTGTGTGTGTGTGTGTGTGTGTGTGTGTGCACATGCATGTGTATGTGTGTATGCTCACATGCTTTTCCACCTCTGGTTATTAGCAGGGAGTCATGAAAAATGGTCCATTTAGTAATGGGCCATTCATTGGTGGGAGAGTAAGCATGTGAATGGCTACAGCCTGTATGGACAACAGTTTGTAAGGCTGAAATGTACTTGTGACATTTGGTCCATAAATAATATGTGTACAAATAGAATGGCAGTCCTAGTCAGAGACTGATGGACTAGAATCACCAAATACACAGATGTGTTTATTGTAGGTTTGCTGTAAGATCTCATAATCTGTTCTATTTAGATGTCCTTTACACATGCAGGATATGTGCACATATACATGCAATGTCTGTGTATACATGTACACATATATAAAGAAGAGGGTAAGATTACAGGGAAATCCAACAGGATGTTTTGATGAGCCATTGTCCGTATCTATGGATGGTGGGATTATAGGCTTATCTACTGTCATCCTTACATTTTAGTGTAGCCTTTAGATTTTATAGCAGTATCATATTGTGATGAAAGTTATTTCAATGGGGAGCATAATCAAGTGGAGGCATTTAACAGAGAGGTTGGATTGTACAATAGGTTTAAGACAATCTACCTCTTCTGCTTTTTCTATTCCCATTCTGGGTATCTTCCCAAGAGAAGAAAAA
>PVKN010043863.1:0-10163 GCA_004027915.1 Capromys pilorides
CATGGCGGTTCCGTGACTCTGTGACTCGGCCCACCTCCACCTCAGCTTTCAGGCGACACAGTTCACGCTCCTTTGAGCTTTGCACACTCAGCTCCACCCAGGGAAGCCACGCTGGGCTCCAGGGTGCAGCGTACCACGGAAGGAGTCTGTTTTCCTTCCATATCTCTGGCTCCCTCCTCCTGGCAGGACTCAGCTGCCGGGTCCTCCCCAGCCCTTCCTGGTGTCCCCATGAGCAGCAGGACGTGGCCATTCTGGTCTCACTGCAGGGACCCCGGAGTGAGCCTCACAAGTCTTATCCATACTGCACTTCGGCTGCCTGCCGAGCTCACACAAGTCCCTGCAGGACAACTGCAGCTTCAGTGACAGAGTCCCTCCGTTCCTGGCATCACAGGGTTAGAACCCTCTCACTCCAGTTTTCTGTACTGACACTTACAGACCTCTGTCTCTGCGGTGGTCAGCTTCACAATTAGGCATTTTCTTTTCTATCTTTTCCTTTTTAATAATGTTTTGCTTTCACGTTTTTCCAACTTGCCCATTTTGAGTTTTCAATTTCAGTTCATAGATGAGGGACCTCCGCATGTGCCCTCATACTTTTTATTATATTAAACAATTTGGTCCAGGCTCCCAGAGTGTCCTGCGTATCTGGGCCAGAGGAATGGCCAGAGGCGGCTATCGCTGGTGGGGGTAGGGGAGACCCACTTATTTCCTTCCTTCTTCCTGCTTCCATTTGGGTTTGCAGAGATTTCACCATATTTTGTCAGTTTACTCTCGTGGAAGTGTTCTCAAAAGCTTAGTTTGGCTTTCCCAATATTGCAGATTTAAAAAGAAGAGAAAACACAAGACAACTCTTGCTCCCACCTTCCCCGTCTCTCTGGATGCAAACTTACTCCAATTTTACTACTTTCCTAAATTATTGTGTCTTAAGCCACTGGCTATTGTAAGAGTCAAGAAATCCACATAGTTTTACTCTTTATTATATTGAAGGAACTTGACAGGACTGATGGCAGAGAAGTGACCTGCGCGGTGAGCTGCCTGTGCTGGTCTCAAGACACCGCCCTTGCACTGCAGAACACGGAATTTACTGAGGTCCCCAGGATGTGGGGTGGAAGGTACCAGGCTGAGCAGCTTCACTCAGAGCAGAGTTTGTTGGGGAAGTGCAGAAGGGCCCAGGAGCAGGGAGGGCCCTGCTAGGGCGCCACCAAGCCTGGCCGGGGCCCTCAAACCGCAGCAACATCTGCAGCTCCCCAAAGCAGCCCACAGGCAATGCCCACTGCAGCAGGCGTACTCTGCAGAGATCCCTGGCCCCTGCGGGCTGCGCCCAGCAGACCTCTCTTGTCTTCCTGTGTCTGTGTGGCCTCTGCCACCTTCTTCTAAGGACCCTCTCACAGCAGGCACAGGATTCATTCTCCCCCATGTGACCTCATGAGAACTCCAGCAGCTCTGGAAAACCCTACTTCCCAGAAGGGCCCCACACAGATCTGTGAATTTCGGGGACACACTTCACCCAGTACCAGACAAAAAGCAGGCAAAAGCAGGGACGAAACAGACCACGCCCCTGCACTGCCAAGGACAGCTGCCAGGAGGGAGCAGCTCCGGGGGCAAAGGCCAGGGCACCAGGGCGCTGGCTGAAAACCAAAGCAGCGCTGGCCAGGAATGGGTGAGGGCATGGGCAGCCTTCAGAGAAACCACCACACGGCAGGACCAGTGCTGCCTTGTAACCCACGAGGCGGGGGCAGTAAGAGACCAAAAGCTTCCCCGAGGCCATGCTGCCTGTCCCAAAGGGCGCTCAATATCACCAGGGGCTCAGGCAGCCCGGAGGAAGACCAGCGGCCGGCAGAGGAAGGACAGGAGGGCGTGGCCACTGGGCCGCTCCTGCAAGGGCACCAGGAGCTGCCCCGCAGTCCCAGAACAAGTCTCCAGCTCCGACCTGCTCTCTACAGCCTGGACAGAGGCAGCGCGTGTGGAGCTCCTGCCCCGCGCCTCCTCCCTCCTGCGCATCTGTGGAATGCCTGCTGCCCAAAGCCTGGTGACTGGGATCCAGAAGGAGGAGGAGGAGGCCTGTTGTCTCAGTAGCCAGTCAGCGGTGGAACCCAGTGCAGAAGCAGAAGGCCACGCCCTCGCGGCCGGCCGGGAGCTCAGCATGTTCTCTGTGGTGCCTGAGGTAGGGTTGGGGACAGACGACTGCACTAGTTAGTGCTCCTCTGTCTCTGCCTGAAGTTTACTTCTATTAAATCTGTATTTCATATAAACGGGGGCACTGCACCCCATAAGAACTTTTGTATCTTCTAGGTGCTGTTTAACCTACTAGTCCTGACAGAATAACAAAGACTGGAAACTCTGCACCTTAAATAACTAGAGAACCAAACCAAAGATAAGCAGGTGTCTCCCGACACCCTGCCCTCGCAGTGGGGGATAATCGTCTCTGACAGAAGGGACAGAGGCAGCGTGCACCTCACACGTGTCAGCGCACTGCTGCAGCGTCCTCGCCAGTCTGCAGCAGGGACAAAAAGGAGCCTCATGTCACCCCGCTGAGAGATGGTGTTCCGAGATAGAGCCAGACGGACTCTGGGGGGGCAGAGCACAGGCCAGGCACGGAGAGCATGGAGCTGGAGGCCCTCAGAGGAGCCTGGGACATGTGTGTATTTATTTATGTTATCAGTGTGCGCCTGCAAGTCTGTGCAGCCCACGCTCACCTCAGGGCTGGGCGCAGATCACTGCAGCTTGGGTCTCTGCCGCTTCCCCACCCCTGCTTCCTCCTTCTCCGCCTCCAACTGCCCCCGCCCCTTCATCCCTGCTGCTGTTATCAACCTTAGTCCAAGTTTCCGACATAAAGTGTTTACACTCACTGAGGTTCCTGGGCGCCTGTCCGCGGCGCACCTCCATTCTCCTTATTCCCCGGCCACTCCCCTCGCCTCGGTCCCGGAACCCCTTCCCATTTGGGAGATCCGTCCTTGTTCTCCTTCTCTTCCTCTCTCATTGTGCTCTTTGTCCTTGGCCTCACTCAAATGAGAGAAGCCCTTCGGTATGTAAGCTTGTGTGTCTGATTTACTCCACTCAGCGTTACGTTTTCCGGGTGCATCCATTTTCCTACAGAGCACCTCAGATTTGTCCTCTTCTGTGCTGGGCAGCCTTTGTGCACGGGTGGAGGGAGACCATGGTAGGCTGGGAAGAAACAGTGAGGGCCGCAGGCAGCGCGGGACCTCTGGGAACCCAGCCGGGTCAGGAGCTGTTCGCCTTCTGCCAGCTGGGGGAGGCAGCCGTCCTGACGCAGCCTCGGCCAGACCCTTGGCAAGGAAAGGCCTTCCTGGGTGTTGGCAGTGGGGGGCCGGGGCGACCCACAAAAGAATCAGACTGCCTTGGGCGTGAGCCAGGAGAGCAGTGCGGCTTCAGCGAGACAGAGAGAGGGGCTCTGAAGCGCTAGGCACAGCCTGGAAGGGCTAATAGAGGGGAAAAGAGGAGCGGGTGTAAGGTTCTCACCGCGAGAAGTGGGAACTCCTTGAGGTGGTGGCTATGCTACCCACTCTGGTCAGCCGCCACACAACTGCTGCATGCACTGAAGCATCACACCACACTGTGCGCGATTGTTGTTTACCAATCAAAACTAAACTCCCAAAGAGAACAAATAAAATAGTTTATCAAAAGCTTTATATTAAAAAAAGAAACTGTTTCCAAGGATCTTTTTTAAAAATTTTATTAATTTTAATGAGAAAGAAATAGCAATGAGACAGTTTCAAAGCAGGTTAGTAGGACAGTTATAATAATTAATATATGGCACATTGCTGTCTTCATAGTATTTGTTCAGAGTACAAGATGCAGACATGATGTCTTGTCTGAACACTATTACTGGGCCAGTGAGATAGCCCAGTGGTCTAGAGCACCTGCTTAGGTAAACCTATGCAGCCACAAGGACCATGGTTCGATTCCCCGGCACCACATGCTGCACCAGCCCCGCCCCCAGGGCAGGCTGAGCTGGCCATAACATAAATAAGTAAACACCATTACTACAAATCTTTCTTCTCACTGAACTAAGAGAAAGTAGCTGTATATATAGTCCAATAGTCCATAATGGTAGTGGGTTATCAGCACAACTGGCAGTGTTGGATTTGGGCCTCCAATGATCTTAACTGTGTTTCAGAAAAAGAAAAACTAAAAAAAAATTCTACTATGGACAATGGCTGGCATCCAGCAAAAAGTACAGGCAAGCAGAGAAACGTGAAGCATATCTGAAACTAAAAGAACAGCCAGTAGAACTGGCCCAGGAACACACAGCTGATAGAATCAGGGACAGGACCTGAGGATGGTGTCACAAGCAGCCTGTCCATCCCACACGGTAGAAAATACAGAAATGACGGGCAGAGAAGTGGGAGGCATTCAACAACCTAAGCCAAACTTCCAGAGATGAAGAAATGGACTACATGAACTGAAAAGGGCTCTTGATGGGGTTAAGAGCAAATTAAAAATGGCGAAGAAAAGCTGAGCGAGCTTCAAGACACAGGAATTACCTGAGATGGAGCACACAGGGAAGGAGGCACTGCATGAAGGGATAGAAAGGGCCCTGAGCCCCAGGGCAGGGATCCCTAAGGCTCATTTTGCATTGCACCCAGATCTTAGCATTTCAAAGATTTTTATGCCAGGGCCAGCAAAATAGTTCAGTGCCTGCTTTGGCAAGCCCAGGCACCAGGGTTCGATCCCTGGTCCCGCATGCTGTACCAGCCCCACCTCTGGGGTGCACTGGGCCAGCCACTGAGACCAGAGCATGGTGTTGCACGCCCATAATCCTAGCACTGGGGAGGCTGAAAACAGGAGGATGACTATGAGTGTGAGCTGCCTAGTGAGACTCTGTACCAAATACATAAATGAAAAAAAAAAAAAATTAGCGCCAATTAAGCTGAAATAAAGTCAACTTCATCTTCAAATTTCTAATAAGCATTAGTAAAAATAAATGTATTTCGCTTATTATACGACTGTGCTCATTTCTGTATTTTTTTCTTTCTTTCTTTTCAGGAATCTTTTTGTTTTGTTAACATTGGGTATTTTATGCCCTTGTTACCCAGTTACCCAAAAGTCCCCTACACCTGATACCCAGCTCCCTTGGCCAACTTCGAGCACTGTTTTGACACCATGAGAGAAGTGCACTACAAATACCTCAAAAAATATGGCTCTTTCTCATGACTCCTAGACTCACTCGCGCCACCAAAAACTCCTGCTAAGCACTTCCTGCCACCCGCGTGAGGAAAGCACGCAAAGTCTCTGCCCCAGCAAGATTGTGTTTTCACACTGGAAAACTAAAATAAGCACTGTTATGGTTTATGTCTAGTTGTCCCCCCAAAGTCTCATGCAATCATGGGGCAGGGACTTCTAGAGTTTGAGACTTGAGTCATGATCCACTGGGATTATGTGTTTTAGTATGGATGGGATTATGGGTCTGAGTCCTTCTGGGATTATGGGTGTGGCCTAAGGCAGATAGGTTGAGGCAGAGAGCCTGAATGTAATATAAAGAGAAACAGAGAGACAGATGCTGGCTGTTGCTCTCTGCACCCTGGTTGGTCTGTTGCCTCCATCACCATTTTGTTGCTATTCTGCCGCCATGAACTGGATGCTCTCTGCCCTGTTCCACTCAGCCTTGAGCCAGCTGAATATGGACTGAAACCTCCAACAACTGTGAGCTAAATAAACCTTTCCTTCCTTCATTTTGAGTGTTGGGTATTTGTCACAGCAACGAGTAAAAAGACAAGCACTAACAGTAAAATATATTACATAAGGGGCCAGGAGATAGCTCAGGGGCACAGTTGTCTGCCTGGCAAGTGCAAGGTCTTGAGTTCGATCCCCAGTTCCACAAAAAATAAAAATAAAATAAAGTAAGATAAAATAAAAATAAAAAGTAAAATATATTACATAATTTTAGGGAGTGATAACCTACAATGAAAATAACAAAAAGTCTCTGCCTTCATAGAAGGTGAGACAAAAAGTAAGAAAATAAGCAAATGAAATTTATATAATATTATGTTGGTGATGAGGGCACTGAAGAATAGGGGCTAACTACCAGAAATGTGTAGGAAAGAAAGCTCACAAATAATCTTCTGGAGAAAACCTCGCCCAAGTGTTGAAATGTGAATAACACAGATCCTAATGAGGTGACCGCGCAAACCCTGCAACGCTCTAAAGGAAAGGACCTCAGGTAGCAGCTCCCATCTCAAGGGCCCCGCAGTGGGCAGGAGGCAGGCACGTGCGAGGGGCCGCAAAGGCCCTGGCGGAGTAAGTTCGGGCCGGGGTCTGCATCCCGACGGCCCTCATTCCAGGCGTCTGTGGAAAATTATTCTAAAATAAATAACATTCAGAAAACACTAACTGATCTTTTCTTCAACAAGCAAAACTATGGTGGGAAAAAATCTGCATTTTAAGCTCACAAAAACAGGCCCTATTAATGGCATTTTCTACTACTGCAGGTTCTAGGCCTAGAAACTGTTTAAAGTTGTTTTCAATCACACTGTAAATACAATTTGGTGACCCCTGTTTTCCAGTAAGAATGCTACTCATGAATACTAGGCTACAGTTAGGGGAAATAAGTTCTGGCGTCCTGCTGCCCGCTGCTATGACTGTCATTAGCAATAATCCATTACATATTTCAAAATATCTAAAATACAGTATTCTTAATGTCACCACAATGAAATGACACATCTCAGGTGATGGCTATGCCAATTACCCCGATTTGATCAATACACATTACATGTATTGAAATATTACACAGTGCCCCATAAATACACATAATTATGCATCAATTTAAACAGTTTTGTAAATCCTGTCACAAGGGTTTCTGTCATAGGCTTTGTGAATATCACCTTAAAATTACATATATAATTGCCTAAGAGTGGTTCTAATAGCTCGCAATAACTCGCCATGGGTGAAACTTTGATTCAAATTTTTCACAAGTCATAGTTTCCTCTTTCAGATTTCAGAGCACAATTTTGGCATTGATTACCAATGTGTATTTTTCAAATTTCTGCTCTGTCGTGCCAATCTTTGCCTGCCAGCGCCACCTGCAATGTCTACGGATACCTATTCTGCTGCACCCATGACAGACTGGTTTAATCAATCTGGTTGTTCTGTAAACTACACTCTGCTTTTATTTTGCTAACTCAGTTACACAGAATGGTGGCCCAAGTGTCCCTTATGCCCTATTTCTTTGGCCACTTGCTAGAAGGGAGGAAGGAAGGGTGACACATTTCCCGACACTTCCCATCAAGGGACAGACTTCGTTCCTCACGTCCTGCACATGGGCTATGTGGGCCTCTGTCACTGAAACACCACTGGGCGTGCGACCAGCCCCTTTCATGGAGAGACCATGTGCAGCGGCCCTCACTCCCCGCAAAGGACCCACAACTACTCTTTCTTCAGTCCTGAGAAATAAACCCAGGGCCTCCCCACACAGCCGCCTTTCAGCCCACTCACTCTTTCCCTGAGACAAGATCTTGCACTAAGCAGCTTGCAGTCCTCTTGCCTCAGAGTCTCGGGGTGCTGCAGCTGCCGGTGCGTGCAACCAGGCCAGGCTGCGCCCTTATTTTTAGCACCTGCTCTGCTGTGTACCAAGCATGTGATGAAGCTGCCTGACCCCTTCAAACCAGGTCACCAAGTGTCCCCATGCAACACCATCCAAAGCAGAAGCATCATCCCCTACATCACAAAACACAGCAAATGTTGCTCCATGGGACTTGTTTGGGGGTTACAGAGCATGGGGCATGAATTGCATCTTCTCTTTTAGGAATTATCTGCTCACACAATGTCCTAGCATTCAATTATCTATTGGGATATGGGCATTTTAATCATACATTTGAATACCTATATGGATCTAATCTTTACTGTACTTTGTAATACACATTTCTTGGTACTTATTTGCCTCTAAATTTTCTTTATAGTTTGATTACCCATATTTTAAGGAGGTTTTATCTATTTATTTTATTTTTTTAGTGGTACCAGGGGTTGAACTCAGGACCTTGTGCTTGCCAGGCAAGCACTTATTCCACTGAGCTATCTCCCTGGCCCTTAAGGTTTTAGTGTTTTGCTCCATGGTTTAAGAAAGTTTCCTTCAAGATTATAAAATTGTTCCCTATTTCCTTATGGCATTCTGTAATTTCCACAGTAAATCTGTACAAAAGATGTATTATGTACATGAACTAACTCCCTGTAATGAATGGAATCATTATGTAAACATTACTAACAAAAATTAAAAGTGTTGTCTTTAAAAGTGTGCCTGCAGCGACCTTTTTCACATCTGCTGATCAGAGGATGAAGCCGACCGACAATTCCCAGCTCTTCCCTGATGATGCAGCTCTCGTCACCACAGCCTGGAGAGATGCTGCGTCCAATTACGGACAAGCTGGGTACTTCCTGCAAGCTCTGTGGAAGCTTCAGGTGCGAGCTTCCCCCAGAAGGGGCCCCACAGCAGGACTCCCAGCCCCCACTCCATGGTGCCCACACAGGTGCACAGTGGAGCCCCAGTGTACTGCAGGACAACTCTGCCAGTAGGCAAAGAAAACCAGTGCATGCATGCCTCCCTCTCCTCTCACGGGCAGAGTGCTTCCCTCAGAGCCCTCAGAGGGTTCTGGAAGGATGGAGAACCAGGCTGCAGTTGGGGGAGTCTCGATCTCACGCCTTTGTGCTGACTTCTCCCCTTCCTGTGCTGTGTTCCTGCTTCATGACGCCTTGACTTCATCAAAACACCTCCCCTGGCACCAGCCTCTGTTCCCTGCTCCAAGTCCACTGAGGCCAGGATTGTCCCCAGCCTGGAAGAACAGACCCTGTTCTGGCTTGACTCAGCCAGAGCCCACAGCTCGCCAAGCAAAAGGAATTTTACTGTACAACTAAAGATTAGGACAATGAAAACGGTATTTAAGAATGAGAGAAAACGGTACAAAAGAAAACAAAGGAGGCAATAACAGTAAAAGAGAAAAGTGAATGGGGTAATGTCAAACTGAACTGAGGAGCACGGAAGTGGCTAAGGCACCATGACCCGGGGAAGGTCACAGCTACACTGCCAGGATGGCTCATCGACCGGCAATCATGACCTCAGTGCGTTACAGGCCAAGTCCGTGACTATGCTCACAGACACAAAGAAGCCCTCGGAAAGGTCAAGAGTCAGGCCCCGTTATTTTAATTTAAAAATCTCTTAAGAGAGCTACAAATATTTTTTTTTCTTAATCTGATGAGAAATGAATGAAGACTAAAGCAAATACACTGAATGATTAAATATTTCTATTAAAAATATAAAGATGCTCCCTATCAAATTATAAAGGAATGTTATCTTATAATGAAGTATACATTAGAAATAAATAAGATTCAAGGCAGAGTGCAGTGGCCAGGGTTTGATTCCGTGCTGTGCTGGCCCCGCCCCCAGGGCACACTGAGACATTGATCGAGGCTGGGCATGGTGACACGCACCTGTAATCCCAGCATTTGGGAGGCTGAAACAGGAGAATCAGTGTGAGTCTAATCTACATAGTGAGACCCTGTACATCCCGTAGACCCTGTACTAAATTCATAAAAAAATTAAGATGCAAATATAAGATTGAAAATGATTTGTTTAAGTAGTTTAAGAGAATAAAATACAAATGTAATAGAACTTCAGTGACTGTCAAAAAAATAAACATCTGTAAATCAATAACTTTTACAACTTTACCCACAGCGAACCAAAATCATAAAAGTAAAATACATCATTCTCTAAATGAATAAAAGTTCAGCAAAATATTTATCATTAGGTCAAGAAAACTCCAACTTTACTATAGTACATGAAGAAAAAAATCCCAACTTTTTTATGTGCCTATAAGGAGATTCTATAATTTATCTGAGAAAAAAAAGTGCAATACAATATTTTTTAAAAAAGAACAATGAGTGGTAGGCTTATCATGTATCAAAAATAAACTAAAGAGAATGAGTAAAACTAAGTCATGTAACCATGACAGATATGAAAAGTAGGTCAGGGGATAAGAACACAGAGCAGCTGATATTTTCCATCAACTTGAGAAGTGAAAAGCTGTCCTAAATGACTCAGCAATTCTACACCCTAGGATGTGGAGGGCCACCCTAGAGTGACTCAGCACTTAAAGGACGTAGCAGGGAACTGAGGAAGGATGGGGAGCACCACTTCCTCAGAGGAGCTCCAGTCTTCT
>PVKN010043864.1:0-10174 GCA_004027915.1 Capromys pilorides
TATGAAGAGAGGGCTTGCTACAAAATGATAAAGTTATGTTTTGACTTCTCTGTTTCGAAAACAGGTTGTCAGCATGGCCATCCTCTAATGCTTTAAAGCTGGACTCGAGCTACTGCTTGCCCTGCTGATCATATGCAAAGGACAAGTTAGAGGTCAGAGACTAGCCGGATCTTTTTGTGTTTCCCCTGCAACATCAACCAGAAGCAAGCTGCTGAAACCTCCCAGGGAAATTCTTCCATCAAGTGTTTGGTTGGGCTTTATAATTCCTTGAGGGTGTATGTTATTTCCTGGTTGTGAATGGGGCCTGGCTGCATAAGTTTTGGCTAAATTGTAGGCTGCTAGAAAGTGAGCTTTCCTTCTTTTGTATTCCCTTACAATATTGGTAATTAATTTGTACTCAAGAATTACTTGATGTGACTTGAAAAGATACAAAAATTTTGGTTCACCCCAATCCCCACTCTGGTCTGAATATTCCCCAGATTCATGTGTTAAAACTTGATGGCCAGCATATTAGGAGGAGATGAGGGACATCAGCAAGATAGCCAACCGGAAGCACCTAACACTGACCTCTCCCCCACTCCACACACACATGCACAAAAGGGACTTCTCACAGGGAAAAGGTAGGCACTAGATAGCTTCATCAGTACCTTAAATGCCTATAGTGTTCACCTCTGAAACCTCCAACAATCTTCACTGGCACAAACCCCAGCAGAAGTTGCTACCTGGAGTTCACACAGCTGTGAATCCCCAGGGAAAGTCAAGAGTGTGTCCCGCCCCTCCCCTACTATGGTCTGTATCATCTAGGAACCAGAATCACTGCTGGAATGTGTCCTCTCCGGAGCTGAGTAACCACTGCATCCTTCTATTGCTGAAGCCCATACCACCAAACCATCTCTGCCTGGTGTCTGCTATCCTCAACCCAAGAAGCTGCTATGCTCTACCTTTTCAACCCCAGATCCATTCCTCTCTCCTCCCCACTGCACCCCAACACTGCTGCACTCTACCACTCAGGGCCTAGCCAAGGCATCACATTTTCTCCCTTCAGAGAAATGGAGAAATGATAAGAAGCCATGTCCTCCAGGCCTGAGGAGCAGCAGCACATCTCCTGGGGAACTGTTGATTTGAAAAAAAACCAAGTAGCCTCACATTCAAAAGCTGAGTTGATGTGATACATAACAACCCAGGGAAATAGCATTGGCTGAGTTGGGACACCTCACCTCTAAGTCTGATAACTATAGGATGGTTATAATTTAATCTCTAGGACTGACTGCCTCCCTAGGTTCTGAACTGCTGAGACCTACTCCTTGTTAGGCAACAGAATCATAACTATGCCTCTCCCCACTCTCCTGGACCAAGCAATTCTGTCCTTTGCTACTCCATCATTCTTGCTGCTGTTGTTATGCCTGGTTTCACAGCGCCTGGAATATTCTAATGTCCCGTGACCCTAGGACCCACAATCACCACTATATTGTGCCTCATCCACCAGGAGCTGAGTTGTCACTGTGCCCTACAGAATCTGAATTCTAAACTGCCACAGTAGCCTGCTGCCACCACTTAAACTTCCATAGCATTGTTTCATTCCTGGAGCGAGGCCAGTGCTGTGTCTTCTTCCTAGGGCCACAGCAATAGCTGCAAACTGATGTTGTCACTGTAAACTTCTAGATGAGGCCTCAAAGTCACAAACTCTAATTGCATGAGCAAACTGCATCCAACTATGTCTCAAAAAAATAAGCCTTGCTTGGCATATGGTGCATGTCTGTAATCCTAGCACTTGGGAAGCTGATGCAGAAGGATCATTGTCATGAGCTCAAGGTCAGCCTGAGCTGACTAAGTTTAAGGCCAGTCTACACTACATAGAGAGACCCTTACTCTAAAAAAGTAAGCCTTCATTCCAAGACCGAGGTGCTATCAAAGGTTTTTAAGAACCTGAGCCTACCATGCCATCTCTATAGCTGCCCAGAACACCTGCAAGCTCAAGCTATGGGCTGTGTCAGACTCAAAACCAGTAGAGAGCGCTGGGCATGGTGGTGCACACCTATAATCCCAGTACTTGGGGATGAGGGGCCTGAGGCAGGAGGATCACAGCAAGTTCAAAGCCATCCTGGACTACAAAGTGAGTTCAAAGCCAGCATGGACTACATAGTGAAACCTTGTCTCAAAAAGATAAAACATGCTGGGGAGATAGCTCAATAGAATAAGCACTTGCCTGGCAAGCACTTGGTCCTGAGTTCAATCCCTGGTACCACAAAAAATAAAAAGACATAAAACAAAACAACTACAACAACTAAATTGGCTCAACATAATTTTGGGTATGGGAGATCCATGCTAGAGAGAATTGTCAACAGGATATCTTAAAAGGGAAAGGAAAGATTGATTCTGATTCTTGGGAGGAGTTCTAGTGTACACCTTCACCCAGGTTGTTACCTCTTACCTTTCAACACAGATCCTTCAGATTTCCAGCACAGACCCTTTGGCTCATGATGCAGACTTTCATGGAACACTACACTAAGCTTCATCTGGATCGTTCAGATCTCTAGTGTGCAGAAAGACCTACAGCATTCCTTCACATCTGAGTCTAGGAGCAGTCATTGTAAGCTTATCTTTTAAATTTTCATACGTTTGTATATTCCACATTAAATCTGTTTCTCTAATAAGAACTGACTGATACATATTTTGATGCCAGGCATGATGTGGTTGCTATGACTGTACCTGACATGTGGTTCAGAAGCTTTTGGAATAGGCTTGTGTTAAGACTTAGGAAAGGTTTGCAAATGCTGGACGAAGAAGCAGTCCTGGTATGTCTTCAGACGCACTTGATGGGAGATTCTGGTCCTAGCTCAGATGATGAGAAAGCGATGATAGGAAAGCTCAGGAGGTTTCTGCTCAGAAGAAGGACTGCTTGGCTATTGGCCTCTAGATGATATGTGTTAGGTAAGAGGATTTCAAGGTAGCTTATTATTGTGGTGGTATGGCTACTGTTGAGGGAAGTTAGCCAGATTTATGTTGAGAATCAAGAGCAAAGAGTCCCAGCAGAGTGATTTAAAATGTTTCCAGAAAGGAGGCTCGAATAAATTGTAGAGAAACTAGAGCTAGAAGGAAAAAAGTTAATAATAATAGATATCTACATGAAAAAAGAAAAAAGATCTTTAATAGATGGCTTAACATTGTGCCTCTTTGAATTAGGAAGAGAACAAGCTGCTTTAATCCCTTTCCCATTGCTAGGACAAAACATTCAACAACCACAAGTCATAGGAAAATAGTCTCTTTTGGCTCATATTTTCAGTTCATGGTCGGTTGAGACCAAGGCAAAAATAGCATGGTAGATGGGCCTGGAAGGAGGACAGCAGTTACCCCTGGCAACCAGGAAGTAGAGGAAAAAGAAAAGAACTAAGAAGGAAGATATACCCTCCAGGTCAGGTCCCCATTGGCCCACTTCTAAGCAAGTCCCACCTCCCAACCATTAGTCAGCTATGAACCCATCAAAGGACTAATGCTCTGAGTGTAGTATCCCCATGATCTAATCACCTTCCAAACACATGAGACTTTCGAGGAAGCACTGTATATCTCAACCGTAACACAAAGTAAACTCAAAGTTGGAAAACAAAAGAAACAGGGCTGGAGAGATAGCCCAGTGGCCTAAGTACCTGCCTGGCAAGCACAAGGTACCAAGTTTAGTTCCCAGCACCACATGCCATGCAGGCTCCAGAGCTCCAGGTATGAGAAACTGGTGCACACCTGCAATTCCAGTGCAGGATAGGAGGATCACTATGAATCTAAGCTGTGTAGCAAGATCCTGTATCCAGTAAATAAATAAGTAAATAAATAACAATAAAAATCTGAACAGAAATGAATAAAATAAAGAATAGAAGTATCATATAGAAAAATCAGTATATTCTGAATATATATATATATATATATATACATATATATATATATATATTCAGAACTGAAAGTACAGACATTAAATACCTGAAGAATAAAAAGGATCATGAGGGATGTTTATGAATAATTAAATGTCAAAAATTTGATTACCTTGAAGAAATCAGTAAACTCCTAGAAAAATATAGCCTAACATTAATAAGTCATGAAAAGACAAGAATCCTAAGCAATATAGCAGCAAACAGATGATGTGGACGAAAGCCTTGCAACAATAACAAAAAACCCTGGGCCACATGGCTCATAGTAGAATTAAACCAAATTTGCAAAGAAGACTTATTACTAACGTTAATTAAAAATTTCCCAAAAGAGGTAAAGGAGACATTTTCTATCACATTTTGCAAGGCCAACACCACCTTAATTTCTAAGGGAAACAAGATTATGAGAAAATAGAACTAACCCATATCTGTGATAAACATTTATAAAAATGGATAACTATGTGAAATTATAAATATATTGTTTTATTTCATTATAGTAAATTTGTGTGTGTGTGTGTGTTTGTGTGTGTAGTCCTTCCATCACTGTAACAAAATATCTTAGATAATTAACATAAGGGGACTAAGGCCTTTTACACATGAACTCTTAGGGCACGATTATCTGAACTATGGCAGTATCTCATAATATTAGATCAAATATAACATACATTATAATATAATGCATAATATATTAAATATATACAATAACATCTACTTTTTAAAATGAAATTGGGCCTTTCAGAGGTGGCTAAGCCATATGAATGGAGCCCTTCAGGAAGGGGCTGGACCTCTTACTAAGAGGCTCAAAGGTTCAGGTTCATTCTCTCATGTTCTCCTCCCACGTGAGGACAACAAGAATGCCCTCTGCAGACTCTGAGCCTGCTGGCCCCTTGATTTTGGATTCACAGCCTTCTGAACAACGAAAAGCTAATTTCCATAGCATATAAGTTACACAGTCCCAAGTATTATGCCACCGCAGCACAAAATGGATTAAAACAATCCCTGTAATATTTAACTAATTTCTCATTTCTTTTTTAAGCATTTTCAAATTACTTTTCCACAAAACATTGCAAATGTTTTTTCAGGAAATAACCAAAGCATAGGAATACTTACGCACCCAGTATCTGATTAAACAAATGTTTCCATACTGTGATATTTTCATCAACTTTCTCTTTTGTGTTTAAACTACAACTGCAAACACAGAGAACCATCCTCTCCATTCTTCTCACTGCCTCTATTCGTTCCTTCAGGTAAGATGTTCTACTGATGTGTCTTGGTCTGGCTTTGGGGTCAGTTTAGTGCTGGCCTCATAAAACGAATTTAAGAGATGCCTCTGCAATAATTCTGAAGATTAGGAGAAGTGAGTCTTTTCTTTTTTCTTAGTCTAGCTAAATGATTATCAATTTAATTTGGAAAAAGTTGTTGTTCAAAAGACCAACTCTTGATTCCCAAACCCATTCACAGTCTGGTCTGGCCCACGTGCCTGCTGGGACCCACGGCCTGCTTCCATCTTCTGGCCCTTCCCTCCTGAGCTCCATTCCCGAGCCCATCTGCCATCTGGTCTGGTCCGTGCGACTGCCAGCCTGCCTGTGCCTGCCTGGTAAGGACCCTCAGCTTGCTTCTATCCTCAGACTCCTCAACTCCAGAGCTCCGACTCCACTCACAGTCCAGACCCACAGGGCCTCACAGAAGCCTGAGCTGCAACTCACAGCCAGGTACTACTGGAGGGGAATAAGCTTGGTGGATCCAGAGTAAACTCCCATAGGCGCTAACAGCGTAACTTCACCAAAGTAGAGAGATCACTGCCATACAAAATGATAACAACAAGGATTAAGATGCAGTCACAGGGCCCAAGCCCACCCAAATAAAATACAGGAGACAATACCATGGAAGAAAATGGGAATCATGCAGCCAAAAATTCTGAATCTGAGGTAGACACACAACTACAGAAACATATAGAGCAACTCAGATCAGAGATAACATCTGAAATAAAAAAAGAAATGCATGAATTAAAAGACTCTGAAGTGGAAAAACAACCGCAAAAACATATGAAGTAAAGCAGAACAGAAATAACCCCTGAAAAAAAAAAAACATGTCTAAATTAATAGCATCTAAAGTAGGGGAACAAATGCAGAAGGGTAAACAGGAGAGCAGAGCAGAAATAATCTCTGAACTACACAGAGAAAGAATAACTATAATGAAAGACTTAAGAAATATTAAAGAAGATATTGACAAAAAATTAGAGGAGAATAGAAAAATGATGGGTTCCATGACTGAGCAATATAAGAAAGAAACAGATCACATGAAACAGTGTCAAAGAGATATACAAGAAAATAAAATCTCAAGCAGAAAACTTCCCAAATATGAGAAAACAATCAGATATTCAGGTAACTGAAGCATACAAAATGCCAAATAACATCAGCCTCACTAAAAACACATCAAGACATATAATAATCAAAATCCCAAAAATCCAGCAGAAGAATAACATACTAAAAGCTGCTAGAGAAAAGAAACAGAACACATTTAAAGGAAAACCCATCAGAATAATGGCAGATTTCTCTTCACAAACCATGAAATCAAGAAGAGCATGGAGCAGAGTGCTTCAAGCCCTCCATGAAAATAAATTGCAGCCCAGACTGCTATACCCAGCAAAACTCTCTTTCAAGTACGAGGGAGAAGTGAGATACTTCCACGACAAGGAACAACTAAAGAATTTCATGACGTCAAAGCCAACATAACACAGTATACTAACAAATATTTTAGAGAGGGACCAAAATGACCTGAACTCCACAAATGAGAACAGAAAGATCTCACCAAATAGGACAACAAATTAAACATGGGAGAAAAAGTGATAAACAGTAGTAAATAAAAGTCATGTCAATAATAAGACACATTTCAATTATAACTATCAATGTAAATGGACTCAATTCTCCGATTAAAAGAAGTAGACTGGCAAAGTAGATAAGGAAACAAAACCCAACAATATTCTGTATACAAGAAATACACTTAACTCATAAAGAAACTCATAGGCTAAAAGTGAAAGGATGGAAAACAATACTACATGCTCCAGCACCTCAAAAAAAAGCAGGGGTAGTAATCCTGTTTGCAGACAGTCTAAACTTCAAACCAAGATTGATCAAATGTAACAAAGAAAGTCACTATATACTGGCCAAGGGAAACATTCAGGATGAAGAGGTAACACTCATAAATATGTATGCACCCAACAAGGGAGCAGCAAGTTATATAAGACAAACCTTAATGAACATAAAAAATTTAATATCCAATACCACAATCTTAACAGGAGACCTTAACACCGCCCTATCTGAAAAGGGTAGGTCAAGCAGACAAAAAATTAGCAAAGAAGTGGCAGAACTGAAACAGAATTTGAAACAACTTGACTTAGTGGACATACACAGAGTGTTCCAACCAACTACTTCAGAATACACATTCTTTTCAGCTGCACATGGGACATTTTCTAAAATAGACCACATATTAGTCCACAGGTCATGCTTAAGTATATGCAAGAAAACAGAAATTATCCCACGCATATTATCTCACCACAGTGCAATAAAGTTGGAAATAAATGGCCAAAGAAACCATAAGAACACCAGAAATACATGGAAATTAAACAACATTCTTCTCAGCAACCAGTGGGTTACAGATGAAATTACACAAGAAATTAAACAATATCTAGAATTTAATGAAAATTCAAACACAGCCTACCGGAATTTATGGAATGCAATGAAAGCAGTTCTTAGAGGGAAATTTATAGCTTTCAACTCACACATTAAGAAAACAGAACGGGAACAAATAAATACTCTCATGCAGTGCCTAAACCAACTAGAAACGGAAGAGCAAACAAAATCCAAAGCCCAAAGACAGGAGGAAATTATAAAGATAAGAGCCGAGATTAATTCAATTGAGACGAAGAAAACAATACAAAGAATTAATGAATCAAAAAGCTGGTTCTTTGAAAGATTAAACAAAACTGATAAGCCCCTAGCTAACCGCATCAAAAAGAGGAAAGAAAGGACTCAAATTCAAGCAACACGGAATGAAAAGGGTGAAATTACTACAGACTCAGCAGAGATTCAGAGGATCATATATAGCTACTTTGAAAATCTTTACTCTCACAAAATTAAAGACACAGAAGAAATAGACAGATTCCTAGAAAAGTACAAATCACCAAAACTGAATCAAGAAGATGTAAGTACTCTCAATAACCCAATAACAGCCAATGAAATACGAAAGGTAATAAAAAGCCTGTCGACAAAGAAAAGTCCGGGACCTAATGGATTCGCCGCTGAATTTTACAAGAAATTTATAGAAGACATGATCCCAATACTCCTCAAACTCTTCAGTGAAATTGAAAAGGAAGCAACCCTTCCAAAATCATTCCTAGATACCAAAACCAGAGAGAGATGCAACTAAAAAAGAGAACTTCAGGCCAATTTCTCTCATGAACATAGACGCAAAAATTCTCAATGAAATCCTCACCAATACAATACAACAAATCATCAAGAAGATTATACACCACGACCAGGTAGGATTCATCCGAGGGATGCAAGGATGGTTCAATATATGCAAATCTATAAATGCAATACACTATAAGGGCTGGGGAGATAGCTCAGTAGAATAAGTGCTTGCCTGACAAGCACAGAGTCCTGAGTTCAATCCCCAGTACCACACTATATATATATATATATATATATATATATATATATATATGCAATACACTATATCAATAGAGCCAAAACCAAAACTCACATGATTGTCTCAAATGATGCAGAAAAGGACTTTGACAAAGTTCAACACTCATTCATGTTCAAAGTCCTACAGAAAATCAGAATAGAGGGCCTCTACCTCAACCTAATAAAAGCCATCTATGATAATCCAACAGCTAACATAAATCTAAATGGAGAAAAACTGAAGTTTTTTACTCTCAAATCTGGGACAAGAGAAGGATGTCCTCTATCACCACTCCTATTCAACATAGTTTTGGAAGCATTAGCTACAGCCATTGGACAAGAGAGAGAAATAAAAGGAATAAGAATAGGTAAGGAAGAAGTAAAACTATCACTATTTGCAGATGACATGATACTTGGCTCTTCTACTTGGAAGAGCCAAAAAACTCCACCAAGAAGCTACTAGAATTAATACACAAATTCAGTAGCATAGCAGGGTACAAAGTCAATACACAAAAGTCAATAGCATTCCTCTACACAGATAACAAGCACACTAAGAGAGAAATTAGAGAAACAGTACCTCTTATGATAGCACGGAAGAAAATGAAATACCTAGGAATTAACCTAACTAAAGAACTAAAAGACCTTTTCAACGAAAACTACAGTACTCTGAAAAAAGAGATCCTAGAAGACCTCAGAAAATGGAAAGATATTCCCTGCTCCTGGATAGGAAGAACCAACATTGTGAAGATGGCCATACTCCCTAAACTGTTATACAGATTTAATGCAATTCCTATCAAAACACCATAAACATACCTCACAGATCTGGAAAAATCATTCCTAAAATTTACTTGGAACCAAAAAAGACCCAGAATTGCAAAGACAATTTTGGGCAACAAAGGTAAGGCAGGAGGCATTACAATTTCTGACCTAAAGTTATACTATAAAGCTACAGTAATAAAATCAGCATGGTATTGGCAAAAAAATAGACTTGAGGATCA
Source organism: Capromys pilorides (assembly GCA_004027915.1). Taxonomy (NCBI): domain Eukaryota; kingdom Metazoa; phylum Chordata; class Mammalia; order Rodentia; family Capromyidae; genus Capromys; species Capromys pilorides. Next base: position 9,598 of record PVKN010043864.1, read on the forward strand.
GTGGAATAGATTAGAATATGCAGAAGCAAATACAAACACACTCAGTCAACTTATCTTTGACAAAGGGGTCAAATGTGCTTACTGGAAGAAAGATAGCCTCTTTAACAAATGGTGCTGGAAAAACTGGCTCTCTACATATCAAAAACTAAAACTTGACCCAAGTCTATCACCATGCACTAAATTAAAGTCTAAATGGATTAAAGATCTAAATAGTAAAAGAGAAACATGAAATCTCCTGGAAGAGACAGTGGGAGAAAACCTGGAAGACATCGGGGTAGGCAAAAAGTTCATGGACAAAAATCAAAATGCATGCTTAACCCTTGTTTAACCATCAACAAATGGGACCTCCTTTGGCTAAGAAGTTTTTGCACATCAAAAGAAATTACCAACAGGGCTGGGAAGATAGCTCAGTAGAACAAGTACATGCCTGGCAAGCACAAGGTCCTGAGTTCAATCCCCAGTACTGCCAAAAAAAAAAAAAAAAAAAAAAGGAGATAAAAGAAATTACCAACAGAGTGAAAAGGCAACCCACAAATTTCGAAAAGATTTTAACTAATAAGTATTCAGACAATGGTCT
>PVKN010043865.1:0-10174 GCA_004027915.1 Capromys pilorides
CTGGCTGTTGTGAGGCCTTGTGGGTCTGAACTATGGGTGGAGTCAGAGTTTTGGAGTTGAGACCAAGGATGGACGCAGGCTGAGGGTCCTTACCGGGCTGGCACGAGGCCAGAGGGTTTGGTGGATAGGTTCCGGACTATAGTTCAGGTGGGCTTGTGTAGGGAGATTAAAGAAAGTTTCAGAGATCCTTACCTGGTAGCTGTGCTGGTCAAACCAAACGGGGTGGGCTACAGGCGTGGCATGAGACAGGCGCAAAGAGCGCCTGGTGGGGGTGGGGGGGAGGGTGGTGCAGACCCGGCACGGCGCCGCTCAGCGAGAAGAAGTTCCGGTCAGGCGCGGCGGCGCGGCGGGGCAGACCCGGGGTGGCGCCGCTCGGCGAGAAGAAGTTCCGGTCAGGCCTAAAAGTAGTATTCTGAAGGATTTTTTTTTTTTTTTTTTTTTTTCCTAGCTCAGGCTTCCTTAAGGGCAGGTCTGGTGTGGTATGGAACAAGGCATCGAACTGGGTTCCCTGCACCTGACTGAGTTTGCCAAGCAGGCTCTTTAAATAACTGAGCTAACCTGCAAGCCCCACTAAAAGGTAGTATTCTGAAGAGCTGGTAGCTTTTAGAAAAAATTTGAAGTCTTCAGAAAACTTTGATCCTTTAGTGTGAAGTTTTTATCTTAAAAGCATTAGTATTTGATACTTGAATTTTACTTTTCTGTCTTCAGGAAGAATGTTTTATATAGAAATGGCAATATTTGATTTTTACACTAGAGCCCTAATCAGATACTGATAGTTTAATTTGAGTTTACACCTTTTTAGCAGTTGTCAGTGCTACAAAGCGTCAAAGATGGTGTGAGGAAAAATAATAGTCACAGCTCCTGGGGACCCTGTACTAGTGCCTTCTGGTACTGTGCATAGTGTCTTTTGATGTACATGTCTGTGTTGGCTTTTGAAACTGATTCTCTTGTTAATCCTAGTCCCAAATCTTATTTTTATTTTTTATTATTTATTTATTTTTTTCCAAATCTTATTTTTAGCCAGGAGCAAGGTATGGAACCAGTTCTTAACAAACACTGGCCTAAATCCTGATCTTTACAGGGACTAAATGGTTAGTGAATAGCATAAGGGTTTTCCTTTAGTTCAATAAGGTTGTATGGACTCCAAATAATGGCAAGTTGTCTTAGAAACTTGATTTAAGTGTATTTGCCTATTAAAAATCCTAGATATGGAAACTTTTGAAAGCTTCATTCTTTATTCTTTTTACCTTGTTTTTAGAATGTATCTTATAACATAAACCCAGAGCAGTTACTTTTTATTTGACTATGTTAAAGCCCTTTGGTAGTTTTAGTGTGGTATAAACAATAATACCCTTGAAAAATTGATTTCAGGTAAAAATGTTACATTTTAAATATTAGTTGAAGTAGATGTATGTATCAGGGGTTACTTCCCATGTGACCCATTCTGAGGAATCCTTGTCCTGGAATGGGACTTGTGATCCTCGTGCCTCAGCCTTTTAGAGTGCTGGGATTACAAGCCTGTGCAACCATGCCTGGCTCATTTTAGGCCTTATTTAGTCAAATTAGGTCTTTAAGTGTTAGATTTTTTCTGGGAGGATAATGAAAGATCTGTTAAGATTTTATCCCCAGGGTTGGAGATACATGCACACATGTGGTTATAGGCTGCAAAAAGCTCCGTGTACAGTGAGAGCCTGACAGTCCGTTTCTTTTAGGAGCTCTATAAATTTTTACAAGAAAATATATCCATTGTTCTGATATTTTGAAAGGTTACTGGGGTACCACTAGCACTTGCATTAAACAATTACATATACATTGTTGGGGGCGCGTTGATGATTAGTGTTTAACATTTGTTGAGTATCCTTAATCACAGATATAGGCTACCAGGATCTGATATTCAGAAAATGAAGGAAAGGGCATTGTATATTTAGACTCTTGACTTCCATGTTACTCTGTTCTCCTTTTGAGCATATGTCTAGTAGTGTTTAGTTATAAATCACAGGTAAAACCTATGTATGATTTTGCCTGTATGTTAGGTACATCATATAACACAAAAATAGAAATTAAAAGGATGGGCTGGGGTGATAGCTTGGTGGTCTAAGTGCCTGCCTGGCAAGCACAAGGTCCCAAGTTCGATCTCTGGTACTGCATGAAATGTGGGCCCCAGAATCTCAGGTGCACTGGGTCAGCACCAAAGCTGGATGTGGTGGCACACGCCTGTAAGCCCAGCATGAGGGGAGTGTGTGTGTGCTGAAACAGAAGGACCACTATGAGTCTGAGCTGTGTATCGAGACCCTATATCGACAACAACAAAAGAAATTAAAAGGGTGAGGTAAAAATATACATGGTACTTACAGTGGTTTCTCAGCACAGTCCGTTATCTATTGTCTTGCTGTGTACTTGAGTATGTATTTAGACCAAGAGAGAAGAAATTTTCCATATAGAACTTTTCTTTTAAACAGGGTCTTACTCTGTAATTTAGGCTGGTCTTGAACTCTCGCTGTGTAGCCCAGGCTGACCTCCCATACTTGGTGATCCTCCTACCTCAGTCTCCTATAGGCATGCACCACCATGCCCAGCTCCAAAACTTTTGAATAGTATACAAATCATTTACATTTGACCTAGTATGTAACACTTTACCGAGTATAAGAACAGATTTTTAAAACAAAATTGCCTTGCTTTGAGATAGGCTGACGAGTTCATCAAAGGCCAGGGAACCACACATCTATATACCCATGATTCCAAGAGAAAGCTAGACTTCTATAATGATGAAAAAAAAATTGAAGAAAACAACACAGCTTTGTTATTATAAATGTGATTATTTATGACAAAACATTTTTAATAAGCTTTGTTCCATTTTATGTATTCCTTGGGGATCATACATTTCTTTACCTTTTTTTTTTTTCTTTTTGAGACAGGGTCTTGCTGAGCAGTTCAGGCTGTCCTGGAATTCACTTTATAGCCCAAGCTGATCTCTAACTTACAACGTTCCTCCTGCCTGAGCCTCCAGAGTGCTGGGATTATAGTCATGCACCACCATCTCCAGCTCCTCTTTTATATAATTTGTGATGAAGTATATCAAACATAACATTAGAATCTCTTTAAGCAGATAAATATTTGTATTATTAGTGTGTTCTATACAGACAGTTGCTGGAGAGCTTTAGTGTAGGGTGAACTTATTTAAGCTTCTCAGCATAAAAATGAAATGCAGGCTGTTGTGTTCTGGTAGAAGTTTAGTTCTGTGAGAATGGGTGTAAAAGTTCTCTGATTTGAGGGCAGCTCAGGAACACTGAGGCAACAATATAGGTTACTTGCATCAGATCTTCATTTGCCTACAGCACCTATACATCACTTTCTGTTCTTGCATCAGGGCACAGCTGTTTTTGGAATGATACAGAAATCCAAGACAGCTTTGACTTTTCTATCTTTTTTTCATAGTTATGAAAATTTGTAGTTTTAGTGTTTAAATGAAACAAATAATTAAAGTAAAATCTACTTTTGCATTAAGATATATAACCGTTACATGTAGCCTGTCTTTACTAGGTAGAGTTAATTATTTACTGTTTTAATGGAATTCCTTTGAAATTAGGTTTTTTAAAAAAAGTATTATCTATCAATGAAACCAGCAAAAGAAAGCTTTCTAAGGGGTATAAATGTCCAGAGTGAAAAAGATTGTCTCATCCCTTTTGTGTAATTTTGGGTGTTTCGAACACATATGAATGCTTTTCTATAAATACTGTCTTTCTCTTTTCTTCACGGATTATACCCAGTGATTGTTGTCTTCCTGTCAGATGTATCTTGTGTCATTCACTGTGGCTTCATAATCTTGTATTATACTAGTACCATGCAAAAAATCTCAGCTGGAAACACTGAGAAGCATTCTAACAAAGGAAGACTGAATTGTGACCTTAGATCAGTGATGAGGCTACAGGAACATGTGAAAGAAAATTCTGTTTTTTTTTCAGATATGTTTATTTGTCCTTAATTGTTTAGAGGATTGTTGAAACCAAGACTTTAAAATTCAGTACTTTGCTTTTCAACACTAGGTGTATGAAACATTCTATTTGCTTATAAATCTGTTATTTTAAGTTCTGTATTTTGGGAGGCGTTTCCATAGACTTATTTACTACTGTCTTATAGTTTTCTTTAACGTATGTAACCCAAGGAAAATTTATTTTCACTTTGTGTTTATTGCAGAGTAGAAAATATTTTTAAAACCTGGTTTGAATAACTAGAATCGCCAATCCCATTTCCCACTTTCGTGAGGTGCCTTTTTTTTTTTTTCTTTTGTATTCTAGGAAAGAGTCTACAGGGTGTTCAGGGTCTCACTACTAAATGGGGCTGGTAGTGATCCACCTGTTTACAGCCTCCCAAGAGCTGTGATTATAGGCTGGCACCACCACGCCCAGTCTCAGTTGCCTGTCTCACTGTGCCCCAGGGGCATGGCCTGCCTCTGCACCTGCTTGCAGGCACTTTAATCCGCTGAGCTATTTGGCCGGCCCATTTCTGTTTTCTTACAGAAAAATTCAGTTTGACATACAGGTGTTTTGGATTATAAGTATGTTTGCAGAATGAATTACGCTGAAAAACCAAGGTAGGGGTGCGTGCGTGCGTGTGTGTGTGTGTGTGTGTGTGTGTGTGTTAAACTGTATATTTTTTGACATTAACAAACTTTTGTTATACCTGTTAGGGAGCTTTATAAATAGCATCATATCTTATGTAGCCTTTTATGATTTGCTTTTTATGCAAAATATGTTTCTAAGGTTGATCTGTGCTAAAATACATATCTGTAGCTCATTTGTATTATATAATTTCTCCCCTATCTTTCTGTTCTCTTTTTGATAGGTTATATACCAAACTTATCTTTTTGTGGGTTGTTTTGTTTTTGAGAAAACTTGTCTTTTTTTTGTTTTTGTTTTGGTTTTGGTTTTGGTTTTGGTTTTTTTGGGCGGGTGCTTTTTTAGACAGGGTCTTGCTATGTAGTTCAGGCTGATCTTGAGCTCACTTTTGTAGCCCAGGCTGGTCTAAAACTCACATCGATCTTCCTGCCTCAGCCTCCCAAGTGCTGGGATTACAGGCATGCGCCACCATGCCCGGCTTCATAAAACTTGTCTTAAAATCCTTTTACTAAGTATTTCTGCTGTTATATTTCTAACTTGTCGAGTTTTTTATCTGAATTTTTAAAATAGCATTTAGTATGTATGTATGTATGTATGTATGTATGTATTTGCTTTTATTTTGTTCTGTTTTGTTATTCCTGGAATAGTTTCTTTTGCTTTTTATACTGTACCAGGTTTTTTTTTTTTTTTTTTTTTAAACTCCATGGGTATTTTTGATACCACAAGACAGATCCAACAGGTAAATCCCAGGCTCTTGTGTACAGTGAGCAAAGAGTCCCAAGTATACATCTGGTGGTGAAAGAAAAACAACTATATTTATTAAAGATAACCAGAAAACGTGCTCAGGGGAGATCTGAGCCAGCAGAAATAAAAATGTAGCATGAATGGAGAAGTATAGCCAAGAGTATAGGGAAAGCAAAAAGCCCACAGCTAAAATCAGGTTTTCAGATTTCCAGACATGCACTCTTGCCTTGTACCTCTCACTGGCTCTCTAGGTTAGTCTGACAAGAATGATTGACTGGTGCAGAGTAATCCTGAGGCAGAGGCTTTCAGCAACCTGCAGTAGACAGAGCGGACTGGCTCTGGACTATTGCCAAACTTAAGGGAATGGTCTTGCAACCCCTACTGTGCTACCTGTACTCTTGTGATCTGTCTCTATGTTAAAGACTTTTCTCAAATATCTGATCAACCATGCCTTCTCCTCTTAGTTGGCAGAGACATTTAGATGGTATGAGAAGCTCTCTTTGTGAGTACTTGTAGGTGGATAGGCTTTCCTACAGAGTACCAGGTCAAGGCCTTGCTTATTGTTCGGAGCCAAGATTTCCAGTATTCTGAGGTCTCTTTTTTTCAGTCAGGCTTTTCAGAGAAATAGTTTCCTTTGAGTCAGAAATAGTGGTGATAATGAGCCTGTCTGCCTATCTGCCTGCTGTCTGCCTGTCTGCCTGTCTTGGAAAAGAGTGCCCACATTTTCATCTCATGTTTTTGTTTTTGTTTTAGACAGGGTCTTATTATGCCGTCTAAGCTGGCCTTAAACTATGTAGCCCAGGCTGGCCTTAAACTTGCAGCAGTTCTCCTGCCTCAGCCTCACAGGTGCTGGGGCTTATCTGTTGTTTCAGTGTCACTGTTCCCAAAGTGATGCCTCACTTTAGCCCTCAGTTTTGCTAGAATCTCTGTTTAGAGTCCCACTTGTTCATTGTTTTACTTGTCATAGAGTAGTTCCTTTAGAAATAGTTCACCAGGGTCCGGGGATATAGCTTAGCGGCATAAGAGCCTGCCTGGCAAGCACAAGGTCCTGAGTTTGATCCCTGGTACTGGGGGGAAAAAAAAGAAAGAAAGAAAAGAAATGGTTCATCAGTCAAAAGTATTCCAATTCCTTCTTACCTTGAGCAAAGAATTGGACATGGAAATAAAGTGAGAGGTGAAAGGGTATGGAAGAAATCAGCTATACAGAGAGAACGTGGGCAATACTAGAGAAAAAGAAGATTAAAAACAAAAATAAAAATGCACCCTGCATCAAGGAAATGCAGTGTGGGCTACTGTGGGAAGTCAGCTTCCCATGGCGTCTAGTCTTCTTTCACGCTGCCCATATCTTCTGGAAGCTTTTGGGCAGTTCCAGATACAGAGTCCTGAGGGTTATTTGGCAATACGTTGGGATCTTGTAATTCACAAGTCCTGCTCATTTACCCAGCTAACTTTTCTACGCCCATCTCCTGTATTAGTCTCACCAGGTAGAAAGCATCTTGTGCTCACCTTCATCTGTATTGGGAGAATGAACTGGTGGTCTGTTTTTATAAATACTTATACTCAACTCTCCTGTTTTCAGGCCTAGCCTAGGTCTCTGCTTTCAGAGCGGCTGGTGAATTTTTAAGCTCCAACCTCAGGACTAGTTTGCTATAAGTTGGCTGACTTTTTGTTGATTTCCCGTAACATCATGCCAGTGACTTATTACTTAAATGTGCATTTTTCACCTTCTGAAGTTTTGTGGACATCTCTATTGCTTTCTCATCTCATATTCTTTGCATTGATGGGCTTAATGGCTTTTATAATTCAGTTCTAGTAAAGAGTCAAGATAGATCTGTTCAGTCCTCCACCTTTAATCTGTTGCTTCCCTTCTAAAGAAGTATTTGTTAGACTTTAAGGAGCTTTGATATAAGCTTGCCCTTAAAGTCTTTTGTCCCAAAAGTAAAAAGTAAAAAATAAATCCAAACTCTTCTATGAGTGCATACCATGTACTTTGAAATTGGGAAATCCCTATTGTGAAGTACAGAAGACAAAGGCTTGGAATCTTATCTGCCCCCACCCCCATAGCCACCAGGAGCATAGTATTGTTACAGCAAGATTCCTTTTATTAATCATCTGCTGTCTCACATTTCCCCTGCTATGTCCCTAGATACAAACTTCGTTTTCCTTTTGTTGACCTCGTGTGTCACAGGATGATATTTTAAAATTTGAGAGCCAGTGAGATAGCTCAGTGGTCTAAAGTGCCTGCTTAGGCAAGCTTAGGCAACCACAGAGACCACTGTTTGATCCCCAGCACCACGTGCTGTGCCAGCCCCACCCTCAGGACAGGCTGAGCCAGCCATAATATTAAAAAACAAACAAAAATAAATAAAATAAAATAAAACTTGAGGGGCTGGGAAGATAGCTCAGTGGAATAAGCGCTTGCCTGGCAAGCATAAGGACCTGAGTTCAATCCCCAGTTCCGAAAAAAAAAAAAAAATTGGTTCTGGATGTTCAGGCTTAGTCTTCAGACTCTTTGATTTGAGTTAAGGAAGTCTGGATTACATGTATCATTATCATTTAGGTCTGGTTTTCATTAGGTTTTACGCTTTGAGTCATATGCAGTTGCTCCCATTGAGCATTTTAGGACTAGAAATAGTAACTATATGGCTCAGCATTACAAGGTTAAAGCACCATGACAGCTGAATTACAGTCCAACATAAGAACTCATTCTATAACCTTCTTGGAAATATTTCAGTTCAAGGGCAGGATGGGATAAAATCGAAGTTCTTCACACTAAGAAGCAGACGTTGAGGTCCCACTGAAGATACAGCTTTATAGGTTGTCAAACTGTATATGGTCCATGTGGTGCTCTACAGCATCCACACCCCCAAAGCTGACGGCTGTGTAATCCCTGGGGTGCCAGCTACAGATACAGTGCCTGTAAACTTGGATGCTATCACATAGTTCTGAACACCTGCTGCTAAGCTCTGGGCCTGCAAAAATGTCTGTAAATAGAAGCTAAGCTGGAATCTATGGTGGTATTATTATTATTATTATTATTATTATTATTATTATTATTTTGGTGGGTTCAGGCTGCCTTAAGGATGGGTGTGAGGATCAAACCGCCATCCCCTGTGCCTGACTGGGATTGCCCGTACAGGCACTTAAACCACTGAGCTATCCCCAAAGCCCCCCTCCATGGTATTATTATTATTTTTTTTAAATATGTTTATTTATTTGTTTGTTTGTTTTTTATTTTTATTTTTTTATGGCTGGCTCAGCCTGCCCTGGTGGTGGGACTGGAGCAGCATGTGGTGCCAGGGATCGAACCACAGTCTCTGCAGTTGCCTAAGCTTTCCTAAGCAGGCGCTTTAGACCACTGAACCATCTCACCGGCCCCCTCCATGATATTATTTTGTTTTGTTTATTTTATGTACAGATCTCTTATAAATTTCCTTAAGTTAGCAAAGGAACTTTAAAATAATAAGACTATTGCAGGGCTTACTATAGAAATAAGATATTCAAGAACAATAGGAAAAGGAATAGTGGTATGTTAATAGGTTGCATTGTTTTGAAGGACTGACTGTATGGAACATTGCTAAGGCAAAATTAATAAGGTAAGAATATATTTTAATTTTTAGAATAACCACTCAGTAACAAAAATGTCCAACAAACTAACAGAAAATGGAATAAATAAATGCTAATTAATTAATAGAAAAGAAGAATGAGAAGTAAAGAACAGATACAATAAGTATAAGCCAAAGCAAAATAGAAGTAAAGTGGTGAGAAGATAGAATGCAGTTGTCCCCTATATTAAAATAAAAGACAAAACAGCTGGGAGTGTGGTTTATGTTGATATCTCCCTAGATTCAGTTCTTAGTACTAGAGGGGTAGGATGGGGAGCACAATGGAGCCAGTTGACGGTGAGCTGAAACCTGTGAAGCTGAGCCAAAGTAAACCCTTCCTCCTTTAAATTGTTTATGCCATACACAGCAGAGAAAACTAACACACTTGTATAATTTAAAAAAGCCAGTGCTCGCAGTTTTATTCAGCTTGAAAAATTTAAAAAAAAAAGATTGGACTGGAGCTTAGAAATTTGTTTTCTAATCTTAGATATTCCACAGATACAATGATGGAGTGTTCTTTTCACTTTTCTGAGCCTACTACCTTGCTCTGTAGCTGTTATCTAGTAATTAATTGCCTCCTAGCAACAGTCGGTGGCTTCAGAGTCTAGAAAGATAAGGGAGCCTAGGCTATGCAACCTTTAAATCTTCTGTCCAGTGTTCTGTGATTTGAATAGGATTATACTCATATTCTATGATGTGAGGTAATATAACAGCAATTTCCAAATGACAGCAAAAAAGCTGTGAAGTGTAAAGTTTTCCTATATGGACACAAGTAAAATAACTTAAAATCAGAAGTAGCTATTATGTATTAATTCAGAAGGTGATTCAGCTGTAGAAGGAAGCTCTTTTGGCATCCTGTATTTAACAGATTTTTTTCTCAGTAATTGTAACTTTTATAATCTTGAAGAGATTCTTTCATTTGGAGTTTTCCTACATTTTACATGTTGTCTGATTTGATGAGCAGTAAAGTGGCAGTGAAGTAGTAACTATGATCGTAACCCTCTTGTAATCTAAAAACAATAGTTTTTCTTTTCTGTACAGGCTTTGGGGGTAAGGTCTCTCATAAATTAAACGCAGTGAAGTCCCTTTCTTACAAATGAGTTCCATTCTGGGAGAACTTCCATCTCACACACCTTTGACATAAATGTGCAATGTAAAGCATAAAAAAACTAACAAAGAATACTGTAAATTATTTTTACTTTACAGTTA
>PVKN010043866.1:0-10174 GCA_004027915.1 Capromys pilorides
CTCATGACAAAAACAAAAGCTAATCCTGATGGTTTTACTGGTAAATTCTACCAAACATTTAAAGAACACCTAACAATAATTCTCAAACTATCTCCAAAAAGTTTGAAGAAAAGGGGCTGGGGCTATAGCTCAGTAGAATAAGCGCTTCCCTGACAAGCACAAGGGCCTGAGTTCAATCCCTGGTTCCAAAAAAATAAGTTTAAAGAAGAAGATGCAGGGCCAGTGAGATAGATCAGTGGACTAACTGCTTGCTTAGGCAAGCACAGGTGCCAGGGTTGACTCCTGGCACTGCATGTCGTGCCAGCCCCGCCCCAGGGCGCACTGAGCCAGCAATGGAGTCTGGGCATGGTGGCACATGCCTGTAATCCCAGCACTAAAAGAGGCAGAAAACAGGAGGATCACTACGAGTCCGAGTTGCAAGTCGGGTGGTGGAGACTGCCATACAGCGCTGTGAGTGTACGCAACACCAGTGCACTGTATACTTTAAAGTGGTTAAGGGTAAATGTGTATTTCACAATAAAAAATGGAATAAGAACTTACAAAATACTATATTGTAGAAAAAAAAAAAACGGACCACTGTCAGGAAGCACTACGTCTCAGTTCACAGAGCTGTGGGAACATTTTTAAACCATCTGTTCCTTTTTTTAGCTCATGGGAAGCCCCTCTGGAGGAGTCCAAACACTAAGAAAGCTTTTTAGTGCTGTCACCATGTGGATTTTGAGACTAGGGATTTGTACACAAATAGGAAAAGCACCCTAAAATTCATATAGAATTTCAATAGCCCCAAATATACAAACCAATCCTCGCAGTATCTTAAAGGACTCACATTTTCTGATATGAAAGCTTTCTACAAAGCTATACTAATCAAAACTGTGTGGGATTGGCATTGAAACAAATAAAGAGCCTAGAAATAAAGCCTAAATTTGCACTGGGGGTGCATACCTGTGATCCTAGTGCTCTGAGAAGCTAAGGCAAGATGATTTCAAGTGTAACCCCACTCTGTGAAATTTAGAAATGTAGTGACCTTGTCTCAAAATAAAAAATAAAAATGGCTGAGGATACAACAGTATGCAAAATCCCTGGGTTCAACCCCAGTATCTCAAAAAATGAGAGAGACAGAAACAAAAACTCTGATCCAGGGCAAATTAATGGGCAAAGAATAGTCTTTTAAGCAAATGGTGCTGAGAAAACTGGATATCCACATGGAAAAGAAAAACACTTGGACTCTTACTTAACACCCTATAAAAATTTATTCAAAAGGATCAAAGACCTAAATATAAAACACACAACTGTAAAAGTTTTAGGAGAAAACCCAGGGGTAAAAGTGTGTGATGCTGGATTAGGCAATGATTTCTTGGGCATGACCCCAAAGGCACAGTAACCAATGAGAAAAACAAAGTAGAAAACCAGTAAAACTCAGCATCACAACAAAAAAATGGGTCACCAGGTCAGAAATAGGCCAAGGGCTCTATAGAACAGACTCTCTCAAAGGAAGATAAACAAGTGGCTGTTAAGCACTTGAAAAAATTCTTAGCTTCACAAGTCATCCAAGAAATGCAAACCAAAAATGCAGTGAGACACCACTGCATGTTCTTCGGGACAGCTCCTGCCCAAGCAGAACATGTGCTCCTATGGGGCACAGGCTCATAACTCAACATATAAAGGCTGGAGCAAGGGTATTCCTGAGCTTGAGGCCAGCTTCGGCAACATCGGAGACCTTCTCTCAAAACAAGCCAAAGATAGATTATAAGTATTGATGAGATATGAAAAAAGTACAGCTTCGTGCATTTTGATATAAATGTTAAGATAGTATATCCACTATGGAAAATATCAGTGTTCTTCAAAAGATTGAAAACAAAACTATTCTGTAATTCAGCAATTTCAGTGCCGAGTATATGCCTCAAGGAACTGAAAGTTAAGTCTCAAGAAAACGCAGTCTTAAACATGTACATTCATGTTTATAGCAGCAATATTTACACCAGCTAAAACATGGAAACAATTCAAACATACCCTGTGGATAAATGGATAGGCCCCTCATGAACATCCAATGCTATTATTAATCCTTGAAGAGGAAGGAAGTCCTGGCATGTGCTACAGCATGGATGACCCTTGAGGACATTGTGATAAGGGAAATAATCCAGTTACAGATGGACCAATCCATCTGCATAGGTCCTCAGAGTACTCGAGACCACATGGAGAGAAACAGAATAGTTGCTGCCAGGCACTGGGGGACGAAAGAGTGGGAAATGATTGTTTAATAGGTACAGAGTTTCCCTGTTAAAAGATGGAAAGAAATAATGGCTATCGTTGAGACATCAAATAATAGCAAACACTGGCCAGGCTTCTGGGAGTGGGGGGAGGAACTCTTCTACACTGTTAATGAGAATGTAAACTATTATAACTACTATGGGAATTCTTCCCAAACCTAAAGCTAGAAATGCCGTTTGACCAAGGTATTCCCCTTCCAGGTATCTTCCTGAGAGAGTTAAAGGCATCATATTACAGTGGCACACGCATGCCCACATTTATAGTGTGAAATTCCCAATAGCTAAATCTGGGAGGTCACCCATATGTCCATCGAGAGATGAATGGAGTATGAAAATGCGGTGTTGAGGGCAATGCTTGGGACCATAGTGTCAAGTGAAGCAAATCAGACACATGGGCTTAACGATCATGTGTTTCACTTATATGAGAAGCCCAAAGAACAGATACAGAACAAAATAAAATATAGGAGAGGGAGGTAGATTCGAGAGAGGTGGATCTCTCTCAAATGTATAGGAAATCTAGAAACTGGGGGGTGGGTGGGAATCAATTCTTTTTAAAAAAATTAAAATAAAGAAGCTGGGGGAGGATGAGAAAAAGACTAAGACGTGGAACTTAAGTGTACCTCATCTGCATGAGTGTAAACAGTAGGTGCTGCAAACGTGCACTTACGAAAGACAAGATGAGAAGCGCTGTGAAGCTGGGTGGTGGTGACTGCTGTACAGCACTGTGCGTGTAGCTACGTAACACCAGTGCACTGTATACTGTTAAGTGGTTAAGGGTAAATGTGTATTTTGCAATAAAAAATGGAATAAGGACTTACAAAATACTATGTTGTTGCAAAAAAAAAAGAAAAAAAAACCCACCACCATCAGGAAGCCCTTCCGTCTTGGTTCACAGAGCTGCGGGAACATTTTTAAACCATCTGTTCCTTTTTCAGCCCATGTGAAGGCCCTCTGGAGGAGTCCAAACACTAATAAAGCTTTTTAGTGCTGTTGCCTTGTGGATCTTGAGACTAGGGATTTGTACCTGAGTTCTGAGAACATCTTCAAAGTCTTTCTGCTGGCCAGGAGTGCCCCTCTGGCTGTGGAATAAGCCACTTTGTCCCACAGGTGTCTGTTGATCAGTATTGATGACGTGCCAAAGACTGCTACACTTATTCATGCAGCTTAAGGCCGAGGGATACCTCAGAGGGTGTCTGATCCAGGCTGTGTGGCCTAGAAAAATATCCTCCTCTTCAAGCCTCAGTTTCTCTTTCTATAAAATGTAGAGTGAGATACTCCAAAGAGTATTAAATGAAACAGGCCTGGCATAGGGTGAGAACTACCGTGGTGGGCACACCTTGCTTCTACTTTGAAGAAACTGCTCATGTCTGGAAAGGAAACTCTTTCTTTTTGTTTTCAACACAACACCTGCTTTGCTATCTTCTATTCTCCATCTCTCTTCAATTTTAGTAGACTCCAGAATGGTGTCTCTAAACTCCTACTGCCATCAACGAACAGGACTGTGTAAATTGTCAGGGTCATGTAACAGTGTCAAATTAAGAAATATTCCCTCTTGCAAGTAATCTTCAACCTCACACACAGCAAAAGCAATGCTGGATGTCATTTTAACTTTTTCCAACTATGATGAATACCAAAGCCAATGGTGACGGCCATTACTCCAGAGGTGAGGTGCCCGTTCACTTACCCGGCTTGCCTGGCGCCTCATTCTTTGCTCCTACGGCCTTGTTCTGTAGCAAAGTTCCCACGGCACTGGTGACTGTTGGTTCTTTCTTGGAACTTGCCTGAGCCTTACCCTACAGAGAGAGAGAGACAAAGCACAGCACTGTGACCTCAGGAACCAACTGGAGCTAAAGCTGTTTCCACTTAACCAACAGATGAGTGTCATTGGCAGGGCCAGGGCCAGACAGACACCCTGCACCTCGGTTCACCTGGGTCTCATCCCGTCCCCTACCCCCATGGGTTGCTCAAAGCCATATCTGAATGTTGGAGTTCTCATCCCACAATCAAGCCTTTGGAGTTGGTGACAGTATGCTTCCCTTATAAAACTAGTTGGGTGGAGACGCTAGAAATCACTTTATGTCAATAAAGATAAAGTTGTGAAACATTTTATTTTACTTGTTTTCATTATGCTTTAAGATGATTTTGTTTTCTAACTAAGAATGGAGAAGAAAAACAGACAAGCTAGCAGCAAAGGTTTTAAGCATGGAATGCCAAAGTCCTGGGGTTATCTCGGTCCGTCCAGAGCAGTGGCAGAGTGTGGGATTAGCCTGAGATGGAGCATCAGGCTTGCACTGAGCTCCTTTCATCTTGCTATGAACCCCCATCTTGCTATGAACCCCTCCAGCCCCACAGAAGCCACAGGGAGAGATAGCCTGTTATTCTGCGTGAGAGTTCCTGCCTTGAAAAGGAGCACTGGCAGATTACAGCAGGCAGCTCTTCCTCTATTTTTAGAGTTCATATTGGGCTCTTTGGGTTAAAGACATGACATACTTTTAAAGTTGATTATTATTCCATTTAAAATGGAAACACATTTAAGAGCCCTTCAAGACTGAAGCGACCCGGCCCTTGCTGCTGCACTTCTGAGTGAGCATCACTATTAATTAAGGCCCCCAAGTGACGAGGAGGAGCCCCTTGACAGTGAGTGACAGAGCTCAGAAAGCCAGCGAGTTCTCCTCTGCGCTCCCAGGCTCTGCTTAGCTCTGGAGAGCCAGGAGAGGAGCAGTGCCAGCTCCCCTTCTGCGGGCCTGAGGAACACTTTTCGGTTGGCTGCTTTGGTGCGCCCTCTTTGGCCACAGGAATTGTGGATAGAAGAACCATTGTCGAAAATTTTGGATCACTAAGGGGGAGTTACACTTAAGAAACACTTCCAAAATCAGGTCGAATCCAAGCCTCCTAGCAGCAAGCCTTGCTTCTATTGGGGATCTCATTTTCCCCTGTTGCAATCCAAATCAGCTGGCCACTTTGCACATACTGCCCTTCCGGCCTCCCAATTGCAGTAGTGAGCTGATTTTGAATCCTACAGGGAAAATATCCCCTTGCCTTTGAAGATGTTCAGGAATCTCCCCTCCATAGCTCTCCTTATGTCAACTAACCTACTGCATCCTGGGTTGTTTCTAGGTCTCTGATAACCAGTACCTAGCATGGATGGTCTGACACATGGCAGATATGCAATAATTCCCTGTTTGAGGAAGAGAAGGAAGGAGGGAAGGAGGAAGAAAGAGAGAGAGATTGAAATCCATTGACTTTAGGATATACTTATGATGGAAAGGGTCCCACCCTATTAGATACTGGATTTACTGAAGGATTTCTGAATGAGTTGTATGCTCAAAGTATTCAGGAGCAATTTAGTACTTTTCTTGGTGGCTGAGCCCTGCTATGACACTAATGGCTTTTGCACTATACTATGAGCTATGTCCCTGTGATTTTGCTGTATATGGAGCTGTTGGCTGACTCCACTCCTCTCTGCCTGCAAAGCTATCACAATTCCACTCAGGTAAGTGTTTTACTTATGCACACCCATTTGCCATCTGCATCTGCATCCCCCTCTAACTTGAAGATGCTGTGGCTTTGAAAACCCCAAAGACCTCTGCCTCATAGCCCAGAAAGCATGATTTGTGGGGCATCTTCCTAGTGACACCCCAACTAGGCCAGTGCCACTCAAAGTCCCATTTTTCTCTGGCTGGTTTAGGCTGATTAGCACTGGATAAGCAGGGTTTTATCACAACATCACAGAAGTACTTTTTATATATCCCAGCCTTTATCCTAAGAACCTTAAAGCACTGTTTGTCTTTAGACACCCAAGGTGCACGTCCTGCAAAGATGATTTCCAAGGACGAGACAGCAGACAGCTCGCTTGATCCCTTCATTCTTAAGAACGCTCTTGGGGAGCCCTAGCAAATTCTCCCTGCTTTCCCCAGGTAAGCACGGATGCAAAGCCCACACCTGGATATTTACCTGAGCTCTGGATGCCAATTTAGCTGCAGTCTGAGCTGGATCAAAGACTCGACGAGAAGACTGATCTTTGCAGAAATTAATATGCCGAGCAGCTGCGGTTTCATTAAATCTCCTCATACAATATGGGCATTGGATATAATCTGAATGTAAAGATAATAACAGAGGACCAATCAACAATTCAGGGGCTGGGGGGAGAGCTTTGTGGTCTAAGTGCCTGCCTAACAAGCGTAAGGACCCAGGTTTGATCCCTGGCACCACATGCTGTGTAGGTCTTGGAATCCTGGGCACTGAAACTGGGTGTGATGGTGCACACCTGTAATCCCAGTACTGGGGAGGCTGAGACAGGATGATCACTATAAGTCTGAGCTGAATAGTGAGACCCTGTACCAAAAAAATGAAGGATTTTTTAAAAAAATTCAGAAACAAATATGGAACGGCCTTGATGAGATGAGCAGAATGTGAACCGTGTTCTAGCGTGAAAGAACAAGGTCCCGAACTCTGGCTCGGGGCAGAGTGTTGTGATGGAGCTGAAGACAAGCAAGCACCAGCATAAAGGGTGTGGCAGGCAGAATGTCACTTCCGAAGCACTGGTTTGAATCAAGAATATGCCCATAAAATGTGTGTGGCATCTTGCCTCGGACCATAGATTCATTATACTTAGGAATGTCCCAATTAGATGGATCATTTATTAGATCCTTCTGTGAAGAAAGCAGCCCACAAATGGGGATGTGCTCGCACGGAGGGTGAGAAGGGGCACCAAAAACCCAAAAGGAAGCACAGGCTAGGATACTGGCTGAGACAGGAGGTCGTGCGGAAGTTGCTGCTCTACAGAGGGAGATAATATTTCATTTCAAAGTGTGTGGGGGGTGAGATTAGAAGGTAATGTCACTGTGTCCCTAGTGGAAATATTGCTTTTGCGGCGTCTAGATTTGTTTCACTTTGCTAGGTGAGGAGGCCAAGGATATGTATATTAGTTACTCTTTTCTCATTGCTGAGATAAATACCTGACACTCAAAATGATGGAAGGAAAGGTTTATTTAGCTCACAGTTACTGGAGGCTTCGTAGTTTAAAACAGCCTGAGTTATGCAGCAAGTCCTACGAGTCTTATTTGCTCAGGAGGCTGGGGCACTGCCCTGTACAGAATGACCCTCTCTACACCTCAGAGAGACCGGCCTGGGGGGCAGCGCGCCCTGTCAGTTTAATGATTGGCACCTCTCTGGCCCCGCCCCGTCCTCTAGTCCCGCCCCTCAAGTCACTAGCTGCTCCTTCAGCAGCATCTGCCCCATGACTTACATGAGGCTTTGAGGGGACAACTACACATAAACTAAAGCAATATGTTCAGCAGAGTAAGGATAAAAGGATAAAAGATGTTAGAGATCAAATAATCAGAGAAGGAACAAAAGAGGAGTGATGGGAAAATGGCCTCAGACTCAGCTTCAGCTTCATGAGGCAATATTCCAGGCAGTTCCTATTGGTCCCCTAAGCCCTCTGGGGTTCTGCAGAATACCTTTTTGTCTCAGTGTTTCATTCATTTGCAGTGAGTGGAGGTGACTGGCTAGCCAGAGAATTGGGAAGTGAGAAAGATGCAGGTCTTCTTGGAATGCAGAGCTGTTTGTAGCAAAGCCAAACCAGAGCCTCCTGTCTGAAGAAGGCAGGGGTGGAATTTGCTGTTTGAATTTGCTGTTTGGACAACTTTAAAGGAAACCAAGGGGAAACCAGAGACATAACAGAACCTTTCCCCCAAGGTTCTGCAACTACACCAACATAAAACAGAAGAGAAACGCAGTCAAAATTCCTATACCCTTAAGCAGTTTAGGGCATTTTCTATCTGAACAAACCAAGTCCTACTATTCCTCACCCATTATTTCCCACTCTGGAAGGCAGCACTTAATGATCAAAACTTCCTCAAAACTTCCTGGGCTGGGCTGCATAAGCGCCTGCCTGGCAAGCACAGGGTCCCTAGTTTGATCCCCCATACCACATGCTGTGCCGGCCTGGAACCCAGGGTGCACCATGCTGGCTCTGAAACCAGGACTGGTTATGCAGGTGTGTAATCCCAGCACTGGGGAGGCAGAGACAGGAGGATCACCATGAGTCTGAACTACATAGTAAGACCTTGTATCAATAATAATAATAATAATAATAATAATAAAAAACAAACAAACAAGAACTCCAAAAAACTTACTTCCTGAATGCCTAACTGGCGGCAGGCAGTTTTATAGACAGCAATATCATGCCTACTCAGTCAAGAAGCACACTAACACAGAACGAAGCAAAACAAAAAAACAAAGCATCCCACCATGAAAAGTGTCTTCAAAGTAAACCAGTCAGACTGGACGGCACTGTAAAAACGATTCGGAGCACAGGGTCCAGAGCCTGCCTGACTGGTTTGAACCTGGGCAAGCTCCTCAACCTCTTTGAGCTCGTCTTCTCAGCATCATTCGTGTCATCTGTTTCACTGGACTGCTGCTAAAGTGAACTATGATTATTCACGTAACAGCTAGGTAGGAACAAGCCAAGTGTTTTATAAATGCTGCTGTGAGGTTGGGTTTCCAGTACCAAACAGGGCTGCCACTGGTTTGGAAAACACCAACATTGGAAGTGCTATGGTGATTCAGAACTCCTTAACAGTGCTATGGAAAAAACATGTAGAGCTAGGTGAGGAGGTGAACAAGGTGGTTATTCTCCAGTTTTTATCAACTAGAAAAGTCTCAGCAGAAACACTACTATCATGAACCCTGCTCGGATCAGGCAAAGACACTGACCATGGCAGTTCTGAGCTGTTTCAACCACGGTCCTCTTCTGTGCCCTTCTGTGTATCCAGCATGACCTAATACCAAGTGGGCAGTCAAGTTCAGGTGCATTTTCCTGCCAACAAAAACACTGGGCTAACAAGCCAGAGAGACAATTTCCACTTGTGGGGACAAGCTGGGAGGCCAGGAGGCAGGAGCAGGCGGCTGTCTGATTTCCTCAGCCACAGGGTGCACGTGGAGACGGCCTGTTGTATTTACATTGAATGTCAAACACTCTGAGGGTGGAGATCAATGTTTTTCTACAGCAAGCATCAGTCCGTGTCACATGAGCTACACATTTACCCCTCACAGTTGCCTTTCCTCATAGTCCAACAAGGCTTTTGTAAAAATTATTGTGTCACATATACCTCAGTAGAAATGATTTCAAAAAGAATAAGGTGGCCGAGTCTCATGTAAAATTAAAGTAGAAATATAAGTGTCATTTTTAAAGGCAAACATTGGTGCCTATACCATATGAAATAGTGGCCAATGTCTCAGGCCTCATAGAAGAATCACAATTACAAATAATTTACAATACCATCCCTTTAAAGTATCACGATTTCCTGGAAATTTAAATTGTCTTCCAACTTGGTTACATCAGTAAGAAGTAGAATATGTGTACGCAAATACATGTACGCTTACTCTGTCCAGGGAGTTTTGATCATTAACTGCTATCTTCCAGAAGGGAAAATAATGGGAGAGGAATAGTAGGACATGATTTGTTCAGATAGAAAATGCCCCAACCTGTTTAAGAATTTTGTGATTTCAACTGCATCTCTCTCCTGTTTAATGTTGGTGTAGTCTCAGAACCTTCGGGGAGAGGTTTTGTTATGTCTGTCATATCCCCTTTGTCATAAATACTGTCATGCAAATAGGGAATCGTGTTGAAAGAAAAAAGAACTATCTGTAAAAACAGGCATATTAGACTATATTATATATGATTCCAGTCATGTGTATTGATGGATTTTCTAGTACTTAAGACTGAATACTGGAAATTATTTTTTTAATTTTTTAAGGAATACAAAATAGAGATATAAAGAAAACAGCATTAGAAATGATACGAGATTTCACTCAACAGTAACAGGAATTCAACAGTGGTTGCTGTATCACATGATGCTATCCTTAAACTAGTTGCTCACTCTACCAGATACAAATGTGTA
>PVKN010043867.1:0-10180 GCA_004027915.1 Capromys pilorides
TACATTTTTCTCAACAGCACAGGAAACGTTTCCCAAAATGAATCATATCTTAGGCCAAAAAAAATTCTTAGATAAACACAAAAGAATTTAAATAGACCCCTGCATACTATTGCCTCATGACAGAATCAAGCTAGAAAGCAACAGCAAAAGAAGCCACAGAGGGACCAGCGAGATAGCTCCGTGGTCTGGAGCCCCTGTTTAGGCACGTTTAGGCAACCACTGGGACTGCGGTTCTTCCAGGGCACCATATGCTGCACCAGCCCCACCCCTACCCTTAGGGCAGGCTGAGTCGGCCATAACATAAATAAAGTTTAAAAAAAAAAAAAAAAAGAAGAAGCTACAGAAACTACACAAACTCAGGAAGATAAAATAATAATGCACTATTGAACAATCACGGAAGAAACATAAAAGTTCTTAGAAGGAAAGAACAGTAGAGACACAAGATACTCAAAACTACAAGACACAATGAAAACAGTTCTAAGACACGTTAGTAGCTGTACAAGCACACATGAAAAGACTAGAGCAATCCCAAATTAATAACCTCGAATCTCCAGTCCTTTCTAGAAAGACAAGAATAATCTAAATCTGAAGCTGATAGAAAGAAAAGATGATAAAGAAAAGAAAGCAGAAATCAGTGGACTTGAAACTTAAAAAGCAACACAAAGGATCAACAACCAGAGGATGAGTTCTTTGAAAGGGCAGGAGGAGGACTGAGGACAGGAAGGGAGGCTACTGGAAGCAGATGACATTGTGGGAGGGGTGGAGGCCAGATGGGGCTGTGGACCAACTCCCGGCCGCGGATGGATTTATTGTGAACATACGCTAATAAGCAAATTGAGAAATAAAATCAAGCCCTACTGCTTACTAACGTAACACCAAGACAAAGATGTAGAATTGCTGGGCCCCAGTGTCCGGGTGGGGGCGGGGGTTGTACAGGGGAGTGTGAATGCCTAGTCTCCAACTCCAGAGGCAGCGCAGAGGGAAACGAACAGCAAAGCCAGTGTGCTGATCTCCTTGGGGTGTCTCAGGTAGGACAACTGTAAAGTCTGGGCATCTTAGTACTTAGAGAAACTGTGTCTCAAAGTAAAAAATGAGAGGCTGAGGATGTATCTCAGTGCAAAGGCCTCACATTCAACCCCAGTAACAGCAGCTGGCCATTTCTGCTCTCCTGAAGCTTACCTGCTAGTGAGGGGAAGCCGCAGCGAACAGAGATACATTGTATTGTTTGGCAAGTGTTCTACTACCAAGTGAGGCACAGTCCTTGCATCAGTGTTATTTGATGTTAGTTGGTGACAAGTGTGGGGATGAAAAATTAAGTGGTGAGCTGTACAGCAAACAAAGGGCAGGACGACTGGGTGGAAAGAATACCTATAAAGAGTCTAGCACAAGGCCCAACACAAGGAAGGACCTCCTCAATAAAGAAAATATGTGAGGGCCAGCCAGATAGCTCAGCGAACTAAAGTGCCTGGCTAGGCAGATACAGGGACCAGGTTCAAATCCTGGTGTGCCATGCCGGACCTGCTCCTGGGGAGCCCTGAAGGGGTGATTGAAACTGGGCACAGTGGCATGCACCTGTAATCCCAGTGCTTGGGAGGCTGAAAACAGGAGAATCACTGAGTCTGATCTGGGTAGAGAGACCCTACAGACACTGTAGACCCTGTACTAAATGGTGGTGGATGCTTATAATCCCAGTTCTCTGTGATGCTGAGGCAGGAGGATTGCAAGTTCAGACCTATTTGGGCAATTCAGCATTTTAATGAGATCCTATCTCAGAATAAATAAGAGCAAGGCCTTGTGGCATGCACCTGTAATCCCAGCACTCAGGAGCCTGAGGCAGGAGGATCATCATGAGCTTGAAGCAGGTCTGGGCTACATGTGAGTTCAAGACCAGCCTGAACTATATAGAGAGACCCTGTCCCTATCCCACTCCCAAAATAATATAAAATAAAATAAAAGTCTAGAGATGTAACTCTGCATGAAAACGCTGGGTTCTATTCCTAGTACCAGGGGAAAAAGAATGAGTTCTGCTCCTCTCCCTGCAGCTTAGGAAGTGAGAGCTCTGTGCTGCTCAAGGCTGAGCAAATCTCGGCTCCCTGGAGGACAAGCCTAGGATGGCCCATCCCAGGGTTTCCAGGCAGGGCCAGGACTGCAGGCCCCGAGCAGCGGAGGAGAGAGCCAGCTTAGGCTTTGTGGAAGGAAACAGAAGCCACAAGGTGATGTCCGTGTAACATACAGCTCGCACTTGACTGTGCTGGGGTGAACAAGTCCACGGCACTTAGCACCACCGGTGTTGTACCGTTTCTGCCTCTGTCTAGCTCCAGCCCGGAACCCGGAAGCAGCCGCGCCCACTCCCTCCCACTCCCTCCCACTCCTGACAACGCTACGTCTGCTAGCCTGGGTGCCTCCTATTGTGGGCTCACACTCTATGCAGGCAGCTATGTTGGCCTCCTGTCACTCGAGGGCCACCTGCCTCTGAGGTTCTCTCCTATGCAGTGTGGCATCACACACGATGCCTTCTTTTTGTAGCTGAACAGTAATCCATGCTGTGGGTAGACCACCTCTGGTTCCCCACCCACCAGGTCAGGGGGACTCTGGTTTTTTCTCCAGTACCAGGAATTGAACTGGAGACTTACACTTGACAGACATGTGCTTGTGCCTCTGAGCCATATCCCCAGCCCAAATGTTCCTACCTTAATGCTCTGCTGGCCTGTCACAGCCCCAGCCCTGGGACATGATTCCAGAAATCTCAGAGAAGTAGAGACAGGGAAGATAAAGTAATGAAGCCTGGCTGGTGGCACAGCATATACTCGGGGAGGCTGAGGCTGGAGAATCCCAAATCTGAGCCTAGCCTGGACCACTTCATAACTTAGTGTTTCAAAGTGAAAAATAAAAAGGACTGAGGTTGCAGCTCAGATCAAAGGTCCTAGATCCAATCTCCAGTACCTCCCTAAAGGTCTAGGGGTGTAACTCAGCATGAAAAATTCTGGGAAAATACTGGGAAAAATACTGAGAAAATACTGAAAAATACTGGGGAAAAAACAAGTGACCCTCCTGCTACTTTTCTTTCTTTCTTTCTCTGTCTCTCTCTCGCTCTTTTTTTTTTTTTTTGCGGTACCAGGGATTGAACTCAGGATCTTGCGCTTGCCAGGGAAGCACTTATTCTACTGAGCTATCTCTCTGGCCTCTCTCTCTTCTTTTTTTAATGTTGTGTATTTGGTATAGGATCTCACTGTGCAGCTTCAACTAGTAGGGATCCTCCTGTCTCAATCTCCTCATCACTGGGATTACAGGCTTGTGCAACCATGCCCAGTCTCTGTGGCTGGTTCATTCCTCCTGGGGGCGGCCCGGTGTGGCATAATGTGCTGAGGATTGAAGCCAGGTCCCTGCACTTGCTTGAGCAGGTCCTTAGTCCACCAAGTTATCTGACCAGTCCCCCATTTTTCTTATAGCACACGACACTTTGAGGTGCTTTTATCTGTTTACTTATTTATCATCCAAGTCTCACACTACACCGTATGTTGCCCTGGAGCAGGGATCCCTCCCTGTATTGCATCCCCAGTCTTTGCCTCAGATCTGGCTGAGGGTAGGAGCTTACTTAATAAATGTTCAGAGCCAGCCAGATAGCTCACTGGTCTAAAGTGCCTGCTTAGGCAAGCTTAGACAGGCACAAGGGCCTCAGTTCCATCCCCCTGCACCACATGCTGCTCCAGCACCCCTCCCCTCAGGGTGGGTTGAGCTGGCTACGCTCACAAAAATAAAATAATAAAATAAAACAAAATGTTCAGTGATATATAGAAGATGGTTGAGATAGTTATGCTACTAATTTCTCTTGGTTCATTGAAAAGGTAAGTTATAAAAATAAATGTTAAGTGCACCTGGAGTGTAGTTGAATAATTAAATAAATGCACCCAACATGCCAAACATTCTGATGTCATGCTTCTATAGGCCTGACATACACAAATTATACTGTCTTCCAAATATTAATGAATGATATCTTTGAAATTTCCCTGAGGGTTGGTTGAGGGTAGTTTCGTATGGTAGATCCAAGACACAAATAGAACAAAATGATTTATTCTGGGTCACTGGTGACTCAGAGTCTAGGAATAGAAACATACTCTGAAACCTTTGCTCTAATTAGCCCAGGTAATTATTAGCATAATAATTTTGCACAAGTGACCTCAGCCAGGCTGTTGTGTAACTTCTGGAATTTAAGACCTGTACTAATTCTGCTTTAGTGACATGATTTCTTGTGGCTTGCCACCCCCAAGCCCTTTTTGCTCTTTCTGAGTAATTAAACATTTGTCTCAAAAAACAACCTTTTCAATAATAGGTGCTTTGACTCACTCATTATCACGTTCTGGAGTCATCCCTCAAATTATTTTTTTCTAATGTTCTTGTTTTTTGGGAGTGGGGAAGAAGGGTTAAATGATTATCTTTTTTTTTTTTTTTTTCCGTCTTTAGAGACAGGATCTTGCCATACAGTTCAGGCTGGCCTTGAGCTCACTTCATAGCCCAGGCTGGTCTTGAACTTGCAAGGATACCACTGCCTCAGTCTCCTGAGTGCTGGGATTGGAGGTGTGCACCACCTCGCCCAGCCTGGGAGTGTGGAGTGTGCGTGCATGTTTACAGGTAAGTTCTGGTTCCACTAGGAACTTCTCCCTTAGATAGCTTACTGATTTATTTGTAGCGCTAGGAATCGAACCTGGGCCCTCCAGGATTCTAGACAGTTGCTCTCCCACTCAGCTGCACACACAGCCTCCCACAGGGCTCCTGAATCAATGTGTTGTGCCCCGTGCTGTAAGCAGGTTTCTATGCACCAAGCTGAGGACATAAGGAACAAAAGATAGTTCCCTTGCCTAGCATGTCCAAAAACAAGACAAACCGTGCAAAACACAGTCCTCTCCCTAGGAAAAGTTCTGTGTGTAATATTAGTAGTTCCAGAAGGTGTGCAAAATTAATTTTTGCTGGGTGTGGTGGTGCACACCTATAATCCCAGTGCTTGGGAGGCTAAGGCAAGAGAGTCATTGGGAGTCCAAGCCCAGCCTGGGCTACATAATAAGATCCTTTCAAAAAAACAAAGCAAAAAAAAGCAATTCCCATCTCCTTTTCCCTTTCCTCCCCTTCACCTCTGTCCACCACACCCAGCTTATTATTACTTCTACATTGAGACAGTCTTGCTAAACTGCCCAGGCTGGGCTCCAGTTTGCTACCATCAGCTTTAGCGTCCCAGGATTTTAGCCATTCCTTCAGATCCTTCTGACCCCTGAACAATAGTGAGAGCTCCCTGCAGCGTACTTGGTATGAGGCAGAGTTTCACATGAGCTTATGGATGTAATCCCCATCCTCAGCCCAGGAAGCTATACTCTTATTTGTATATTATCATCATCCTCATTTATAAACAAAGAAACCGAAATCTAGGAACTGGGGTGACAGCCCCACTCAGCTGGTGGGTAGGTGATTAGGCAGGCAGGAGCTTGGGAGAGGACCCCACAGTCTGTCTTCTGACGCCCTGTCCTAGGCTCACTGCAGCAGAATTATCGATTGTCCAGGAAAACCTCTAAATCCTCTGCTATTACTCATCCCCCTCTAGATTCACTCAACAAACATTTGCTGGGGGACCCAACAAGGGACATGGAGATGTTTTTATTATTATTATTATTACTCATTTGTATCTTTTTAAAAAAATGTATTTGGCACAGGATCTCACTACTCAGCTCGGACTCACAGTGATCTCCTGTTTTCAGCCTCCTCAGTGCTGGGATTACAAATATGTGATGCCATGTCCAGACTCAGTGGCTGGCTCAGGGCTCCCAGGAGCAGGGCCCATATGGCCTGGGGTGCTGAGGATCGAACCCAGTCCCTGTGCTTGCCTAAGCAGGAACCTAGTCTGCTGAGCTCTCTTGCTTGCCCCACGGAAATGATTTGGAGCAAATCCTTGCCAAATGAGAGGGACAGTCTGGGAAAAGGACTAGCACTTTGGAGCAACAACCTGGACTAAATCCTGGTTTGGTCAGGCATGACACTTGAAGATTTGGGGAAGAAAAGTACAGACGCATATTTACAAACATAAAATACAAACGTAAAACATGTTTATTATATTTTATTTTAATTGTGACGTGGCCGTGAGCACATCTTTCAACCCATCTGGTCCCAGATTTGCTATATTCAAAATGAGAATTACACCCTCCCCCCTCCATTTCAGTTGGGCATAGCTGTGTGCACTATAATTCCAGCACTCAGAAGGCTGAAGCAGGAGGATCAACACGAGTTCAATGCCAGCCTGGACTACATAGTAAGACCCTGTCTTATGGGAGGGGAAGAAAAAAGACTTCTACCATACAAACTTTCAACCACATGAATTTACATGATAATGAATCCATCTTTAAAAACCCATCCAAAGGCTGGCCAAATAGCTCAACAGATTAAAGTGCCTGCTTAGGCAGATGCATTGGCTGGGGTTGGATCCCCTGCTTAGGCAGATGCAGTGGCTGGGGTTCCATGCTGGCCCAAAGGTGGCTATTGAGACTGGGTATAGTGGTGAGTCTCTCTAATTCCAGCTTTTGGGAGGTTGAACACAGGTGAATTACAAGTTCACTCTAGCAGTGAGACCGTGCGGACCTTTACTAAACATATTTTAAAAATAAAAATAAAAAGCCCATCCACTTACTATCTGGACCTCTGGAATGTTTGAATCCCTTTTTGGAAGAGTTTTTTCCTTCATTTCGAAAAATTATAGCCTCAGAATCCCAGCTAATCTGACCTTTCATCAGCACATCTATTGCCTGTCGTGGAAAAAATCTCTTCCCAGATTCCTTCAGGGCTTTGCTTTGAATCCAGAGTTTTGACACTCAAAACCTAGTTTAGAGAACTAAAGAGAAAAAGAAGGAAAAAGGCCAAACAAAACAAAACAAAAACACCTCTCTCTTACAAATCAAAAGCCTCAGCTTTCCGAATGCCTTGAATTTCAAAAGTCTGGTTGGGAACTGGAAAAAGGCAAGAATTTGGCTCTTTCTTTTCTTGAATTGGTTTGGGTCAAGTCTCTCCAAGAGGGGTTTCTATAGACCCATTCAGCCTCAATACATGATTTTATGGGAAAAAAGGACAAAGGTTTTTTAGAAAAAGTAACAGTGCTTCTTCCTATATAAAAAATATTCCTCTCTCTCTCTCTCTCTCTCTCTCTCTCTCTCTCTCTCTCTCGGTACTGGGGATTATACTTAGCGCCAGGCCTACACTAGGTAAGAGGTCTGTATCTCCAGCCCTTTTTATTCCATCTTGAGATAAGGTCTCACTAAATTGCCTAGATTAGCAATCAGTTCAGTCCTCCAGGAGGCCTGAGGCCAGAGCAACTCGCAATGTGCCTGCCTCAGTGTCTCCAGTACCCACCACACTAGGCTCCATTACTATTTGTACTATTAAACTATTAATTTGGGATTTGGGGGTATAGCTCAGATGTAGGGCAAGGGCTTAAGCATTCTTTTAAAAGAAATTATTTATCTATCTACCTATCTATCCATCCATCCAACTATCTATCTATCTATCTATCTATCTATCTATTTGGTATAGGGTCTTGCTTTGCAGCTCAGACTTGTAGTGATCCTCCTGTCTCAGCCTCCCCAACCTTGGAATTACAGGCATGTGCCACCCATGGTCTGGTTGGTGGCATGGCATGAGGTACTGGGGATCAAATCTAGGCCCTTGCACTTGCCAAGCAGGTGCTTAGATGGCTGAGCTATCTCTCTGGCCCAGCTTAAGCATTCTTGAATGCCCAGGATTTGAAACCACATAACAATAATCTTTAAAAATTTTATTTTATTTTTTATCTTTAAAAAATTTTAAAACAATTTTAGCTGTTCAGATTATTTTGGGGAATGTTTTTACTTGGGGCTTTAACCTACAATTTCTCCTACTATAGTTTCTTGCCAGGCAAGTATAGTTTCTTTTTGTTGTTGTTTTGTAGGACTGGGATTTGAACTCAGGACCTTGTACTTGCCAGATAGGCACTGAAATGCTGAGCTATATCCCCAGCCCTCATCCCCATATAGTTTCCCTTTTTTTCTTTTAAACTTTCTTTCTTTCTTTCTTTCTTTCTTTCTTTCTTTCTTTCTTTCTTTCTTTCTTTCTTTCTTTCTTTCTTGATGTTACGGCCAGCTCAGCCTTCCCTAGGAGTGGGGCTAGCACAGCATGTGATGATGGGGATTGAACCACAGTCTCTGCAGTTACCTAAGTAGGTGCTTTAGACCACTGAGCCATCTTGCCAGCCCATAGTTTCTAAAGCTAACTCTCAAGTCTGGGACAGTTATTTTCTATTTAATATACCAACATCCTAGATATTCCTGCAGGCTGGTCTCAGGCTTCTGTGCTGCTGTTGTGTGGAATCCGAGTACCGGGTGTCACCAAAACCCCCATCCAGGAAGTCTGAAGCGCCTGCTTAGCTTGCATTATCTGATGCCTTAGGGGTTGACATTAAGGTCCGGGCTATCACCCGTTAAAACCTAGTCCGAGCTTTCTTTTCACACACATCTACTGAGCGCTCCCACTATGATTCAAAACCTAGGATCTCCTGAAGTCGGGACTCAGCTGACAACAAGACTGCTTCCTGTACAGTGAAGGGGAAGGAAGGCTGGTTAGTGGTTAGAACCATAGACTGAGAATAGAATCGCTGGTGTTTATCCTCAGGGTGGCCAGCAGGCTCCCTGGTGACCGACGGGCTACAGCCAGGCTCGATTTCCTGGTGGGCAGCTTTCCTGGTGGTGAAATCAGAATAGCCTGTGCCCTAATAGCCAGAGGAAAGGGACACATGTTTTCTGAAAGTGGCGAAAGTGATTTTTGATGATGTGCGCCCTGACTGTGTTTCAGTGTGAAATATTCTTTTTACTTACTTACTTATTTACTTACTTTTTTATTTATTTATTTATTTATTTGGTGGAACTGGGGATTGAACTCAGGATTTTGCACTTTCCAGGCAGGCACTTGTGCGCCTGAGCTATATCCCTGGCCCCCATAATGCATAATATTTTAAACATTTCTTTTGAGACAGGCTTTTACTATGTACTTCAGGCTGGCTTTAATCTCACTGTGTAGCCCAGGTTGGCCTTGAACTTGCAGTGTTCCTCCTGCCTAAGCCTCTCAAGTGCTGAGATGACAGATGTGCACTGCAGTACCACACCTGGTGGGCTAGTACACTTTAAACTTTAGGACAGTTTTATTTATTTATTTATTTATTTATTTATTTATTTATTTATTTAGTCTTTTTGAGACAGAATCTTGCTATGCATTTCAGGCTGGCCCTGAACTCACTTTTGAGGTGCAGGCTGGTCTCAAACTCACACCGATCCTCCTGCCTTTATTTATTTATTAGTTTTTTAACATTTTTATTCTGTCTGTCTGTCTGTCTGTCTGTCTGTCTGTCTGTCTGTCTGTCTTTCTTTTATGTTATGGCCGGCTCAGCCTGCCCAGGGGTTGGGGCTGGCACAGCATGTGGTGCTGGGTATCGAATCTTGGTCTTGCAGTTGCCTAAGTTTGCCTAAGCAGGTGCCTTAGACCGCTGAGCTATCTTGCTGGCCCCTGTCTTTATTTATTTATTTATTTTAATTATTTAGTCTTTTGGAGACAGGGTCTTGCTATGTGGCTCAGGATGGCCTTGAACTCACTTTGTGCCCCAGGCTGGCCTCAAACTCACTGTGATCCTCCTGCTTCAGTCACCCAAGTGCTGGGATTATAGGTTCCACCATGCCTGGCCTTTAGGACAGTTTTAGATGTACAGAAAATGCAGACAGTGCAAGAGTTCCCATGTACTACATATCCAGTTTCCCCCATAATTTTTTCTGTATTATAAACATCTTACATGATGATTATAGAGTTTAGTTTACTTTTTGGGAGGGACAGGGTCTTGCTAAATCACTAAATTTCCAAAGCTGGGGATCAATGGGCTGGTGAGACAGCTTAACAGACTAAAAGCCTGCTTAGGCAAGTGCAGGGACCAGGGTTCGATCCCCACACCTGGCGCCATCCCCAGTTGTGCTAAAAAATAAAAAGTCCTTCCAAAGCTGGGCTCAGATTTATAACTTTCCTGCATCAACATACCAGAGTGCTCAGTCCACAGGGTCTCACCACACAGCTCAGACTCAGAGTGGTCCTCCTGTTTTCAGCCTCCTAAGCACTGGGATTACAGGCATGTGCC
>PVKN010043868.1:0-10165 GCA_004027915.1 Capromys pilorides
GAAGTTTCTGCTACACAAGTCAGTAATACTCAAGCCAATTTGTTTTTCTTAACCATACAGCACTGATGGTCACAATTAGCTCACTAGTACAGTTAGAAATACATGCACACATTCTTCAAACTAAGCTTTTTAAATACAGTAGTGCAAGCATCTTACTAGCTTAAGAATCTGAAATAGCAATTAAGTCTGAACCTTAAATCATTCATCTCCATAACCAGAAGAGCAAGTCCCTAGGATATAAATCTCACCCAATAAGACAAGGGATGCTGAATATATTATTAATTGTAAGTGATTTCTTAATTTTAGAACCTAGTGCCCAACACTGGCAAATAAATAATGTGATTTATGAGCCCGTACTTTCATGCTGTTTTACTAGAGTTCAATGAACACATGCAAATCCTGAATATACAGTGTGAATGTGACTCCTACAACCCAGAAAGTGTAGCAAGATTCAGCCATGGCAAATTCACCTCATCTACTTATCATTTGAACACTAATATTTAGAATACCTAAGATGCCTGCTGAACACAGCAGTTCAACATCCCCCTGGGGTTACTTCGAAGCAGAACCACATCTCTTCCCCTCAGTGATTACTGAGTTTTAGGAAGGCAGGTAACATAGGGTAGAAATTCTCATGCAGCAGCAAGGTAACTCTTCCACCAAAATTTTAAAATCCAACATTCCCTAGACACACACACACACACACACACACACACACACACCTGTCTTTTAAGAAAAGAGAGTCATTAAATATGCATCCAAAGCATGGCTTTTGTATGGGTTTGAAAAATATGTTTTTCCTCTACTTGCTGCTGATGTGTAAGATGTTTACAGATCTGATTAGAAAACCTGGTTGTACATAAAAAGTATTGCTTTCAATGAGATTCTTTTAGTGAAATCTACCTCCACAGACACATGTGCACAGAAATAATGTACATTTACATGCACATACAACTACATTAGCAAGCACATAGGCACACACTCACCTCGACCAGTAATTAAGCCCACACTGTTCTATAAGCCTCCTTTGACATCCTTTTGCATGCATGCTATTCAAAAGACAGATTTTTAAAAAATAATAAGCAGCTGCACATAATGAATGCCAAAGTGGCATGTTTAGAGAAGCAAATACATTACCAGACGCATTTTTGAAGTTTCTGGAACACCTGCAGGTAAAAGGAGACTGCGAATGAGAAGCTGGCACACGGTATTCCTCAGAATCACAGAGCTGGATGTGACTGTGGGGGAATGCGAGCGCGTGTGAGGCTGGAAACCTTTGAGTTGAGCTCACTCTAGGCATGAGAGAGCCTCAAAGAGGGGAAAGAAAAAGGCAGCCCACAGACAGCTAGATGAAAAACTTCTGGCACCTCTCCAGCTCAGGAATGAATTCTCTGTAATTTGGAGATGCATAGTGATGGAAATGAAGAGAAAGTTGGATTTACGGATGGGTTGGCTCAGTCAGGCAGAAGCAGGCAGGTAGCAGTCCCGAGCTCATTTTAAAACAGTCCTTCAGGAGCAGGAATGAAACAAAAAATTAGCAGTAATCTCTTTCTGAAAAACACAAAAAGGCTAGTACAGCCAGCTTCCCCAGATGCCTCTACAAACTTCAAATGGATCATTCCATCAGCTATTTGTTGAACATTTTATTAATCCCAGTGCAGAGGTAAACTGGAAAATCTAATTCCTTTTATGCAGAAAACTGGATTTATTGCTTCTTTTTATAATGCACTTTAGACATATAAATACATGGATTTACTTACAGAATTTTGTATCTTATAGAAAACCACTACTGTTTGGCCCAGATAAAATGGTAAAAGGCTTATACTCAGCTTTTCAAGGAAGTGGAGAAAAAAAAAATGTCTCAATAATCAGAAGCTGAGCTGAGTGCTGATATTTAAATGTACGTTTTGAAGCAAAGACAGTATAAAAGAAGAGCTCTTAGCCAGTAAGTGGCATATAAGAAATACAGTCATACTCAGGCATTGAGCAGGCAGGTGGCTCAAGCCTATAAACACATACATAATTAAGGATAGAGAAAAAAAGGCATTGGCAAATTAAGAGAGACGATAGCTGTAATTTTTTGTAGGCTTACAAAAAGACTAATTATTTCTAGGGAGCCTGTGTCTCAAGAACTCTTGAGCCTCACAAGACAGTAGGGTCGGCAGGCACTGCACTCCGGTAATCTAGATTCAAATATAATGAGAAGGGCGATACTGCCATGAAGGATGTTGTCGGATCACATTGTGCCTGGATGGCTTAACTACTCATCCAACCTTGCAAATGACTATTTGCCTGGCTGCAATAGCAAGTGTGCTATTCACAGGAAGGAGGAGGTGGGAGGCAGATCTTATTTGTTTTACTACAGGTATACCTTTAGGAGGTGTGAGGATAACAATCCCTGGACTGAGTGTGGGAGTAATTCTTTCCAAGGCCACACTTATCCATAATAAATTCAAAGTAGAATTAATGATGAGCAATTAAGCTATTTATTATTTTAACTCCTGAGGTCAAGGGCAGTGCAGTATTTATGTGTATTGATAGAGTCTATGGCCAGATGGCTTAAAAAAGCCAGGCTCACACTTAAGCATGCTCAATAAAACATATTGACTGAGGCAACTCTAGGCCTCCTCACATTCCAGTGCTTGTTCCTTCTCAGCCAGAATTTTATCTCACCACTGCTATTTGCTTCTCCCATTCATTCAAAAATATTTACTGAGTTAGGCACCAGATGCTATGAATAATGCAATGGCACTTAGGAGACCCCTCTGCAGTTTACTGCTGTGCGTAATACCACAGCAGATTCAGCATGGGAGACTCAGAATTACTTGTAAGCACCTCATGCTCACTGCCATCCCTTCATTGATCTTGGGTTCCTTCTTGGTGGTGGTAGAAGGCAGCAGAGTTTGCATGCCTGTTTTGAAATATCCCCTCAAATGACTCTGATCAAGTTCCTCTCACACAAACCACTCTGTAGGAGTAACTGCAGTTCAAGACAACTGTTACAGCTATTGTTACCATTGTCAGAGGAGCTTGTCCCATCCATTGTCACCTTCAGGCTCAAGGTACACAGCAACTCAAGCTACCTGAATGTCCAGGTTTAGTAACTCATCCCACCACAGGGAAACCTCACACTTATTCAGCTGACCCCAAGCTTAGGTCTACGAAGTTTTGAATCTATTGAGAAGCCAAAACTGAAGATAAAAGTCAAATCTTTTGGTTCCTTTACAATGCTTCTCTGAGCCTTTGTGTTTTCCCTGTAGAAAGAGAAAGGTAAGCAGGCTTGGAGTCTATGATGACAGTCAAAACATATATGAATATATCCAATGAAGCCAACTCTGCCTCCACTATGGCACCTGGGCAAAAGCAAGCCTGAAATGAGAATGCAGAATTCTGGACTTCTATTATCTTGCTCCTTCAAGGCACCTCATTAGCAAACCAGCTCAGTGGAAGCAAACCTTCAGTCTGAGGAGCTGAGGTCCTAGCATTCACAGGCATGAACTTCTGTTCCTTTGCATCAGAGGGGTACGAGGTATCTCTAGCAAGAAGAAAGCACTGTTTGCCACCTTCTGCCATCTGTTACTCCAGCATCTCCCTCAACTTCAGTCCCAGGGAACTGCTTAGTGAATGTGAGATTCTAGACCCTTCAAGTGAATGAATGGACTCTCATGGCCAGAAGTCAGGCTGCCACCCACAGAAGATCCTATTCAAAAGCGTGTGAGGTCCTGAGGAGAGGAGCCCAAGTGCTCACATGAAAGACTCCTTCAGGCTCTTTTCCTAAATCTCTGGTGGCAGAAGAATGACCCATACCATTCCTTAATGATGTAAGAACAGAATGCTACCATATCACCCTTAGTGGCTGGTCTGCCCCCAACACACTTCGTGGTCAGCACATGCAGAGCTTCGACCCACAGCCCTAACCCACAGTGAGAATAAGGACAGTGTAGGATAGCTCAGAGCAAAGGGGATTGCCCTTGCCCCTCGCTCTCCCCTGGGCTATCTCATCATCACCTTTACTCCCTCAGGAGAAGCCCAGTCTGGACAGGCATTTCAAAGACAAAGCTCATGTGACCCATGAAAATAGAAACTGCCTCTTACAATTATTCTACTAAACAACATTTTCTATCTCATTTAATTTTCTGTTAAGAACAGAAAAACTTGACCTTGAAACAAAAGGTCATGAGAAAAAAACAGAACTACTCATATGCTCAGTGCAGAGATTGACCTGAGTTGGAAAACAGGATTCCCTCTTTTGAGTATGCTGATTAAATTTTCTTGGGGCTGGTTAAATAGCTTAGCAGCATAAGCACCTGCCCGACAGCATAAGGTCTTCAGTTCAAACCCCAGTACCTAGAGAAAAAAAATTAATTAAAAAAAAATAAATTCTCTCATATTGCTTTCTCTTCTGTAAAAGAAAAATTTTTTATCAAATTATTTTGAGAGTTAAAATCTGAAAATTTCCTGGCACAGGATAAGTCACTGGAGAAATAGAAACTCGTGCTGTAATAATCAACAGTTTCACTTGCCTTTGTTGTTCACAGTAGCCAGTGCCCTCTTCAAGGACAGGGACTGTACCTTAGTTGCTCACATACCCCTGTATCCAGTGTGTTACAGGCCTCCACAAATGTTCTAAAATTTTTCATTGAGCTTCCACCACTGCCACCTTCCAGACTAAGTGCCAAGGATTCGGTAGTATACAAAACGGATGTGACTCCTGGCCTTGCATGGTTCACAGTCTAGTGTAGGAGGAAAGGTTAAATGCTGCCTTGAGTAATTTCAAAATATAAATAAATTCACTAATTAGTTAATAATCATCTTCTTAGTTCTTTGTCCATTACAACCCAGACAATGTCAAGGGCACAAATGGAAGAAAATCTGTGACTGCTTCAGATAATTATCTTCGGACTTAGGGCCCCAGGCTGTTGTACTGGTCTTCATTAAATGGCAGGTCTATCCTTAGGAGCCATCCCCTGAGACCTATTGGACTAACCCAGGCAGCCCTTTGATCTGTTCTGATAGTCCCTTCCACATCAGCAAAACATTCTGGGTGCTGGCCTTGCTTTTTTTTTTACATCCAAGCTGTCTGAAATGCAATAACATTTTTTTAAAGAGCAATCAGAATTTTAATTAAAGTTCCAGGGATCCAGCCAAGGATGTTTTTCTAAAAGAGAAGCAATATCTGTATTTGGAGACAGAGCATTTCATAACAGAGATCTTATATACTGTGATGAATGATAAATAGTGACACGGGCACTGTTCCCTTACAGGAGTGTGTGTGCGTGTGTGTGTGTGTGTGTGTGTGTGTGTAATATGTATCCTGCCTAATGAGGATGGAGACAGAGACAAATATACTTCACCTACTTAAACCATTCAGATGTTTAAGGCAGACAGTTAATGGAATGGTGCAAGGCCTATCTCCTAAGGGTAGGACATTATCTTTTGTTCTCCCTGATGATTCTCTTTGATGTGAAAGGCTTTGGCTATAAGATACCGAGAAAACAATATAGGAAGACTTTGGCTTCTGCAATTGCTGGTCTGTCAGTGCCTACCATGCACCTCAGAGGATTATCATGTGGGATGCTGCAATTTGGTGCCCTTCACACATAGTGCTAAATGGATTTAAAATTAGACAAATCCCTGATATCATAGCTATCAGATGGGCGGGATTATTCCACCTATGAGGAATCTTCTTTTTGTTGTTGTTGTTTCATGCTTGCTGCTTGGCAAATTCCTCATAATCCTCACTCCTAAAGCCAGTCAACAGTTATCAAAAGTGAGATCCCAAGCCACCCAGGTTCCTCCACAAAACTAAATAGCTTCCACTCACAACAGTGTGATAGGGTACCCTAATGTTCATTTGGGGTCCCTACCAGATGTCCTGGACTCTACCAAATAGAGGCCCTAGTCAGAGACCTGTCAGGACCTAGCAAACCATCAGAAATTAGATAAATTACTCTCCACATAGGTTTTTGCATCAACTCCAGCTGGTTTTAGTAGATATAAAAATCATAAGATTATGTCATACACAACACACACACATACACACGTACCAATCTATATTCCTATATATTTTGCTATAAGATAAATGTATATAAAGGTGTATAAAGGTAAGAAGACTTTCAAGGCCTGAAAACCAGCCAATGGACATAAACAAGAACAATGTATAAGTACTACACAGGGAATTTCAAGGCATCAAAAGAATTTACCTAAGAGTCAATCAATTATCAACTCAGAATTAAAAAGTGATATCTGAGGATCACTGATTCTCAAATGTTACAAAGCGTGGTAGGGGTCAGATGGAAGGGCTTCTATACTGGGCTCAGGGGTCACATGATGTAAGAGATAAACACTGGACAAAAGCTTCTAATTGATGCTCTAACAATTACCATCTCCACCCTAACCTCAACCTCCCTAGCAGTGTAGAGACCACCAGTGTAGGAAGAAGCAGCTTTTTGCCTAATTCAGTGTTGCTCTGTGAAAACCCAAACTACATATTCCAATTTGAATACCAAATGGAAAATGGTAGACAAATATATCATAGCCATACTACCTGACCTCAGCCCCCGGGCATCAGAATATCACTAATAAACCACTACTGTTTTTATCCACACAATACTTTAGCAAAAGGGAAAATTTCCTATAAGAACACGAGGAGCAAGGCTGTATTAAGCAATACAGAAAAAGAAGGCAAGAAAACTAAGCCATCCCCATGCTGACAATGCAGCCCAGTCGGGGGTGAAGCATTTCAATTATACACTAGACTTTCAGAGAGCCTTGTAGATTAACTATCAAAGTCCTTGCTAGACTGAACTGAATCCCCGCAAAGTGGCCACCATGAAGACTCACCAAGGAATTCCTCATATAAACAGCAGTCAATGTCCATTAACCTTCGTGAACATAAAAAACAAATGGAAGGTTGAGGAACTAACAAGAAGACAAACATAGATGCCAGACATAGGCATGATATGCCATAAATACTGCAATCACATGGTGGTTAATTTTAGTATACTAGGAATGGCTCTCACAATAAACAATATTTTCTAAAAACAGAAGTTCAGGAGAGAAAACATTCTCTCAGGCATTCACAGAGAGCAAACTGGTCAAACAATGGCCATGACTCATGTAGATGACTGACACTGACAAAAGTTCTACAAAATCTGTACGTGATTTCAAGGTAAATCCTGAGAGGATTTGCCTGAACTTGTTGGATATAAAAGTTACATGTTTTGTTATATAGACCTTGCTTTAAACTTGCCCTTAACCATGTAGCATAAAAGTTTAACCACAAGGCATAAAAAGTAAAGCCAGATAAATATGCTGAGCTGTAAAAGGCTTAAGTCAACAGCTTCCGACAATGCCAGTTCTGCTGATAACCACTACTATTAAGGAATATTGATTATGCATGCAACTACTTTCTCTTAGCTCAATGAAAAGAAATATTTGTACCAATAGTGTTTAGAAAAGTTATCATGTCTGCATCTTGTACTCTAAACAACTACTATGAAGATAACAATATGCATTGTATTAATTATTATGGCAGTCCTACTAACCTGTTTTGAAACTGTCTCATTGTTATTTCTTATTAAAAATAATAAAATTATAAAAAATAAAAATATAAGTTCATTAAAAGTAGAGGATGAATCCAATTTGTATTTTTCCACACAGCACTCTGATAAATCCCTCATCTGCAGTGGGGGTGCTTATTGAAGATACCATAGTGATGTCTTTGAAAGATTTAAAGAATCAGTAAATGTACTGCATGTATCATTCATCTTCCTTAATTGGAAATTCAAACAGAATTAATTAATATTCAAGTTGTAAAGATACCTTTTCTCCTTAGGGGAAAAAAATTCAAGAGTATAGACTTAACAACACCTTTGAGTCCAACAGCAGCTCTGGAGCACTCATGTCATTAGAATGCTCCCACCCTTAGCCCTTAGCCTACCTCCCTTTCACTTTACATCACCATCTCAACCAGCAATATCCAGGGCCTCAGAGACATGTATATCTACAGCCCTGAAAACAGGTATTGCTTGAACCTATCACCTTCCAGATAAACTCTGTCCTCATGAAACCCTTAACAATAAAACTTGAAAGAAATGAATGACTTGTGTCAGAACTTATGAACCTTTTAGAACTTTCAATGACACAAACAGCCCTCAGTGGTATTTGTGCCACAGGTTTACCACCACTGACCTAGTCTATGATTCCATTTGTTTTCTACCTTCTTTCCTAAAGCCTGTATTCAGAAATAATTCAGAATCTAGGAATATTTTTGGTTTAAACAATACTAACTTAAAATTAGTCTCAACCAACATAGAATTTAGTTTTATCTCCGCAATGGAAGATCTGAGTCCTCTACTGAAATGCTTAGGCTGGTTCTGGTGAATAAGTATATGATAAAAGCTTTGAGTAGAAGAAAGAAGAAAGAAAGAAAGAAAGAAAGAAAGAAAGAAAGAAAGAAAGAAAGAAAGAGCAAGCTTTGAGTAGAAAGAAATACAGGAATAACATGAAGAGAATGGCTTGGCAGGAGAGGGGGAAATATCAGTAGATTGGAAACCACATCATAATCAAACATGCTTGATTCCACCTACCAGAGTTGGTTGATATCTCCATAGTCTTCACATTCAAGCAAATACCCAAGGCATATAAAAAGCTAAAGGTGAATGGTCAGTTAGAAAATGCTCTTAATGTTACCAGTGTAACTATGAAAACTTAAACATCCATTATGAATCATATTTTAAATGCAAATATAGTATATTTAGAAAATATTAACCTGAATATTTGATTTTAAAATTAAATAACTGATCCATAACACCTTAGACCAAGTCACATTTTGTTGTTTCTATTAGTAAAAATATAGAGCCATACTTGAAGAAAATGCTCTAGGAAGCAGAATAATAGCCTCCCAAAATGTTGAAAAAATGCCTTAAAACTATGCTGCTTTACGTGACAAAAGACAATTAAGGTCACTGATAGAATTAAATTTGCTAACCTGTTGACTTTTCAAAAGATTTTCCTGGATGATTCTGATGAGTTGAATAGAAGGACAGAGGTCCTGACAAGACAAAGGGAGCAAGAAGGACAAGTGTCAAAGTGATACAGGATGAGAAAAGCTTTGCCATGCCTCATGGCTTTGAGTGTGGACCCAGAGCCGAGGAAGACTCTGCAGCCTCCCAAAGCTGGAAGGAGTGGGGCATATTCTCCCCAAGTTTCTCAAAGCAAATGTGGTCTTGCTGAAACCTTCATTTTAACCAGTGAGACCTGTGTCAGACCTCTAGAAATGTAGAGGATAATAAATTTGTATAGTTCTAGGACACTAAGTTTGTGTCAGTTCCTTATAGCAGCAATAGAAAACTCAAAGGCCACGAAGTTAAAGGCCTTCACACAACTATTTCTTTGACATTCATCTTAAATTCACTTTTTAAAGGTAAGGAAACAAAATGATACAGTTAAAGAATTCATTTTAAGCATCAAAAAGTGAGTGAACTGCAAGTAAGAATAAACAAACATTTAAAAACTAATAAGATACTATTTATTCTCAGGGCAAGGGGGACTGTAAAACTCAAAAGCATTTATGTGATTCTAAATCTGTCCTCTTTGGGCTGCCATGTGGCTCTTTTTCTTTCACAGTGAGGTATGTGTAAAAGATCTTAAAACAAAGTGCTGAAGAACTGTCTTAGAGACAATGGCAATGCACTTCAGATCCTCCCCCCTGCCTAGTACGTTGCTTTGGTGTCATCCTGAGCTCTACTTTAGCTTTCATTTTGAAGAGCATAATATAATATTTGCTTCAAGATCTCTGATGAAGTGAGGTACTCTACTAGGAATAGCAATCAGGTAGATTATGACAAGGTCAAAATAAACTGTTCCCAGGGTAATAGCAAAATTCCAGCTGTTCATCACTTCATCACATGCAGTGTAGGGAAGCAGCAGAGGAGGAGGGGGAGTTTTACTTACCACTAATTCGCTAAAGCTGAGTCAAAATAATATATTGTCTCCTAATTCTTGATTTCTCCAAGCACCTATAATTGCAATGAAGTGATAAGGCTATTCCAACTGAAACAGTCCATCTAGAAACAACTGTTGAAAATTGTTATGTTTCTAGAACTACCTACATCTCTGTATTAGTCAGTTCTTTCATTACTATGATAAATTACCAGATTCA
>PVKN010043869.1:0-10164 GCA_004027915.1 Capromys pilorides
CAGGCCAGGGCCCAGTGACCCCACCCCCTGGAAGCAGGTGAGCTAGACACCTCCATGAACCAACAGCAGCGGGCCTTTGGAGCCTCTGAGACCTAAACCACACCAAGGGTGTCCCCCTCTGTGACCAACATGTTGCTGTGTGTCTGCACCACATTCCCTCTCATTCCCCATCGGTGGCACCTCAGCAGACTGTATAGTGACCATATGAGCCACATCACGATAAACATGGGCATAAGGGGGTCTCTAATGTGTGCTGACAGTGACCCTTCAGGTAATAAGGACCCCGGGGCGAGTTCTTCTCCCTTTTTGGGGACACAGTGGCTGTACCAACTGCCATGCCCACAGCAGGCGGAAGGCTCCTGTCCCCTCATCTTGGCCAGAATTCATTACCTTTTGTCTTTTGGTGTTGGCCCATTCTACCGCAGGTGAGATGGAACCTCACTGTACTTCTGAGTACATCTGATTGTTGACTGAGGATGGTAAATGGTTTCATATAACTAGTGGCCATTTGTTGCTCCCTGCAAAGCGTGTGTTCAGCTCATCTGTGTGCTTCTTGGTGGCACTGCTCCTTCTTGGGGTGTTAAGATTTTAAGTTCTGTCAACATCCTGAAAGTCAAGCTTTTTCCAGCAAAGCAGCTGGGCTTCCTTCCCTCTACAGGCTGGAGATTTCCCTCTGTCCATTCTGTTGATTGGTTCCTTTGCTGTGCAGTTGTTATTAGTTTGACATAACCCTGTGTGTAGACCCTTGCTATTATTTCCTGAGAACGTCTAGGCTTTTGTTTTAAGTTGTTTATCCTCACTTTCTTCCCAGCACCCAAAAGGCAGGAAGACTGCCAAGCATTTGAGACCAGCCTAGGCTACATAGTAAGTGCAATGCCAGCCTGGCTTACAGAGCAGCCATCTCAAAAACAAATCAATGAAAAAAGGCCATGTCTCAGCCACATACTTGTCTCTAGTACACAGAGCAGGAAAGGTTCCTCCTGGCTCATGGCTTGTGGAGGTTTGAGTCCACAATCAGCTGCCTCCAAGCAGGGTGTCCATTGTCCATGGCAGGGCAGGCAGGAGGCAGTGAGGGCTCAAGGGAGGGGGGACCCTTCCAAGCCACATCCACAGTGGTAATGGCAGTGAAGCAAAGCCACATTCTAAGCCGAGTCTTTCTCAGTAAGTTCATGGGTGCATCACAGACATTAAGAGAATGCACAGTGGGGACAGCTGGAGGACTCGGCTCTGTGGGGAGCCCTTGCCTCCTCAGAATGGCAAGACCTTCCAATGAGTTAGGCGCATCACAGTGAAAGCTCCACATCTGCTTGGTGGTAATGAACAGAGACATGGAGTCTACTAGGACATTGCTACCTCTGCCATCTGCATGCTCCGGCGACTTTGCCCTTGAGAACTGAACTGCAGGGTCACCTATGGCCAGGAGTGTCCAGCAACAAGGAGACCAGGCCATGGCAACCTGCTCTGGACAAGGAACTGGGACCTGGGCAGCTGTGTCAGTGTCACGCAGAAGTCAGGGCCAAAGGAGAGGGGTGCACACCACACAGGTGCACACATGCAATACTCGTGCAATACACACGCACATACATAACACAGATGCACATTAGCACAGGTGCACACGCATGCATGCACACACGCATACACATGCCTGAGCACATATAGAGCTTATTTCTGAACACAAAACACAGTGTGACTGTTCATCGGCACAACCTTGCCATGTACAGGAGGCTCCTTCACAACCACAACACCCGCCCAGCCCAGAGAACACCCACCAGTGCCTCTGAACACCCCCCTCCACGTCCTGCTGGGCCATTTCCACCAGCTCTGAGCACCCACGCTATGATCCCCACCCGTGCCCACTCGAGGGTCATGGGAGGTCCTGCTCTGAGTGAAACTCTGTGCTCCAAATAGAAGACTGCCGCTCTCCACTGCTGGTTCCTTGCCGCACAGCAAGGCCCGGCTTGATCCCTCACAGGAACCTTGACTTGTGGCATCTGGGCAACAGGTGCCCTACAGCCCTGGACAGCTGGGCTCCACTTGGCTGGGGGTCCCAGCACCGACCCTCAAGTCCTGAGCCCTCACAGGAAACAGAAGAGAAAGGCTGAACGTAGGTGGAACTTGGCATGTGGGCACCCACCACCAGCAGAGGGCGCTGAAATTGTACTCAACGAAAATGATGAAGCCACAAGGAGCAACCGGAAATCACAGGCTGAGAAAATTAAAATAGCAGAAATTGACAGAGTAGATAACACTAAAGACATGGAAGATTCGCATATTGAATAATAAAACGTTTAGCAGGGGTGTCTTGAGGTGGAGCACAAGCCTAGCAGCACAAGGACCCAGGGCTAATCGTCCACAGCTAAAAATCATGACAAAAATTAAATTTGAATATCTTAGAGAAATGAATCATTTTTTATAGGCAATATACAAGAAAAAAATAATCCAACTAGGGAAGAAAGTGCAGCTGGTGATCTGCCCTGGCAAGCACCCCAGAATAGGTGACCAAGAGGACCGGAGACTCTTTGTGCTACAGAAAGTGTCCATCAGCCCGGACAGTGACGACATTTCCCCAACTCCTCTGATCTTAGCATCTACCTGATACCAAAGGAGTCGACAAGAAGGAAGCAATCACCTTTTCTCCTCAGGATACAGATGGGAACATATCTTCCTAAAGCTCCAGGAGACCAAGAGTGGCAGCAGATTAGAAGAATAATGCATCACAGATTTGCCCCCAAGATGGATGGGTGATGCAGCGTGGAGACACCCAATACTGTAATTCAGTGCATTAAGAGATTAAGAAGAGGAAAGCATATCACTGTCTCCGCAGATGCTAAACACCATTTGGTAAAACTCAACACCCATCCCTGTATTAATTTTTTAAAAGCAACTCCCAGAAATCAGTAAGCGACTCTTTGGCCTTTGTGATGGATGTGGAAATTCCAGGACTGGCAGCCGACTAGAAGAGGAGGAAGAATTAACCATGGCACAGATCCAGAAAGGCAGAGTTTTTTCATTATAATTATCTTGAATCCTAAGTTAATTTACTCATTAGCAGGTAATATGCTTCACTCTGCCAAATTCAGGCCCTGGAAGGCACGGATGAAAAGCCTCTCCCAGCCCACGGTCCACACTGCCAGCTGCTCCCTGGGGGCAATGGGACCAGCCCCTCGGCGGCTCTCCCAGAGCTTCCTGGCACCAACAAGCAGTTTGCAAGTTTATTTTTTGCACAGTAGTACACACTGGTCCTTCCCCTCAGCTAAATGTCCATAAAGAGACTCCTCATTCTTGTTTCTGGCCAAAATCACATTATGCAAGCACATGGATTTTTGTACCAGAAATTCAATTCAGGACCTCATGCTTGCCAGGTAGGCATTGTGCCACTGAGCTATATCCCAGACCCAGTTTGAATTTGTTCAACAAGTACTCTGCACAGAGCTAAGTTGTTGCAAAACTTTGCTGGACTAGACAGTGCTGCCGCTGACACACCTGTGCAGCTATGCGTGTAGAATCATGACTTAAAGGCTTTCAAGCCCAGAGAAAACTGACTCTGCCCCTGATGCCTAGAAGATCATCCCCCCCTATGCTAGACAGGGGTCTTT
This sequence comes from Capromys pilorides, assembly GCA_004027915.1. Lineage (NCBI taxonomy): Eukaryota > Metazoa > Chordata > Mammalia > Rodentia > Capromyidae > Capromys > Capromys pilorides. Next base: position 3,597 of record PVKN010043869.1, read on the forward strand.
GAGGAGGGTGGAGATGGTGCTTATGGTTTGGGGTGGGGTTTAGAGGCCCGAGCCTGAGATTTAGGGAGGGACTTGGGACCTGCAGGATTAGTCAAGGGCTGGAGCTCAGCCATGAAGACCATGATCACTCATTCCTAGGTGAAGGAGCCCACTAAAATCCCCGATGAGGCCTGTCCTGGCACCTGCTGCTGAGGAGGCCCGTGCTCACCTGCACCTGGCAGCACTAGACTGGGCTCCCTAGGCATGGACGGCCTGCCACCCCCGCACAGCTCGGAGCAGAGCCTAGGCGTGCTGATGGCTGGCAGATGATAAATTTTACTTTAAATGAGTCAAGAAATGAGTGCACAACAGCATTTAGCAGAACACCCTGATCTGCTTGACTAGGAATGTGGCAGGTGACAGTGGTCTTGGGGCCTCGGTGTGGGCTGGGTAGCCTGGAAGATGCCTTCCTTCCTTCCCTTGCCCCAGGCTGGTCTGCTTTGCCTGTGGACAGACACCTGGCTGTGGAGCACCAAGAAGCAGGTTTATCAGGTGCTGGTGACACCCATCGTGGCCAGTAACAAGTAGACCACCCAAAATGGCACTCCGCCCTTGCCAGGGCCTGCAATTAGCATGAAGTCAACCACAGCAATGCCAGTCCCCGCACAGGGGCCCAGGCCAGGGACAGCCTCGGTGGAGTTCAGGCGCCTTCCTCCCTCCCAGAGCAGCTTTGAACACAGAAAAGTAGAACCTGAGGCCTGTGCTTCCGAGACAGAAAGGGACGATGGAGCAATTGTAAGTTTCCTGATTTTTAATTTAATGAAATGACTCTTCCTAGAAAAGCTCTTATTAAGGCAGGTGTGGAGTTCTCTCAATGGTTTTGAGGAGCTGTGGGATTCTGCTAACCTTCCACCAGCTACATCACTGGGCTGAGGTAAATCAACTGCATTTGCTGCAAGAACTGCCCCTCAGCAGTTCCTGCTTCTCTAATATTAGCTTTCAGCTAATATTTAATAAAAAAAAAAAAAAGCACAAGCAAATTATCTTTGCAACAATGCATTAGAAAAAAACACTGGTCATCCTGGCGGAGAGGAGGCGGGGCAGGGGGGGTGGCTCCGCACTGCAGCTCTCCAGCCTGAGACAGAAGATGCTTGCTACGATGGAAGGTTGGATCACCAAATGATAAAGCTGCATAACTCACACATCTGTAACAGCAAGCAGACCGAGCACAGGCAGGAGTGGCACAGGAGGCGTGGAGGCAGTTTATCACACTGGCGGCCTCGCTGGGCTCTCCCTCCCCAGAGTCAGAACTGCCAGGCGGGTTTTGGGACTTCTATGGGGAGGGCAAGGGGGAGATACAAAGGCAGATTTGGCACATTGTGATTGGAGGCTGGGTGACATCGTGGGTTGCTAAGGGAGTTTAAGCATCACCAGTTACATTGCAAGGCCATCAGCTACACAAAGCATGGGTTAACACACAGGAAGAAACATCCTGTTATGTCTTGGGGGATGGGAAGATAGCTTCGTGGCACAAGTGCCTGCCTGGCAAGCACAAGGTCGTTAGTTCAAACCCCAGTCCCGCCAGAAAAAAAAAAAGAAAGAAAGAAAACTTTAGACATTAAAACAAAATAAAAACTAGAACAGTAAGATTTATAGAAACATCCTGTTATGGGGCTTCTCTGGACAAATCCATCTGGCTTTGGCAGGTGCACTTGGGCTTTATTTAAATTTCAATTTCCCAAAGGTCTCTGCATTGTCTGCCGCCTCACCTCCTCACAGAGGTGTTCCCTAAACAGGGACTCACTGCTCCTGCTCTGAGCTGCATGGGTATGGGGGCTCCATCAGCTCCAGTTGTGGTGTTGCAGAGCTTGGCTCTTCCACATGCCATGAACTCGGTTCAGCTTTGAACCTGTCTGGCTTGACAGCCAGCGTAATACCCTCCACTGACGAGTCCAGGGTCAATGCTCTTCCTATAGTTTTCTATGTCGGCTTCATTTGCCTGCCCTTCTGTGATAGTTTGTGACACGATTCAGTAGCTCTGCTGTCTCATTTTCCTGCATGCTGGAACAGACCATGGCCCCCAGAATTTCTTTTCTGGCTCTCCTGAGTTTGCAGCTCCAGCTCTTGGCTGTGACTCGAGCCTCCTGTGTCCACCCTAACTTTCACACAGCTGCCCTACCTGGAGGCAGGTGAGCAGGGTCTGTTCCCTCTGCTGCTGCAGCCAGGGTGGGTGGATCTCACAGTGCAGATGGGGGCACACTGCCCCTGGCAGAGCTGCTCAGCAGCGCCTTAGTAAAGAATCAGCCTACATACAGGAAAAGGTGCCCTAGCTACTCCTCCAACAGAGGACTAGAAATTATGTCAAGAACACACACACACATACACACACACACACACACACACACACACATACACACACACACGCACAAAAGGGAGCTTGCAAGCTAGCTCAGTTGTTTAAAGTGCCTGCTTAGGTAAATTCAGGTGAAAGGGACTGTGGTCCAATCCCTGCACCACGTGCCGCACAAGACCCGCCCTTAAGGCAGCCTGATCTACCCCCAAAAAAGAAAAGAGAAACCTCAAGAATTAAAAAAAAACAAAATCAAACACCCCAAAATAGAAAACCCAATCAAAAATGGGTGTTACAAGAACCAGAGCTCTCCCAAAGGTACCTCAGTACCACAGCCACCCTCAGCAATAGTGAGGCCCCGAGCTCCTCCAGCCATGAGAACAGCTAAATTCCCATCAGGAAAGCCAAAGAGACAAGCTTCTCTAGGAGGCTGAGCAGTGCGCCATCTTCCCCTCCAGAGCCAGGAAGTGATGCTCAAGATGAGGACTAGAGCTCTCCCAAAGTGAACCCCAGCCATTCTCAGCTATAGTGAAGGTTCCGAGCTCTTCCTCTGAAAATAACAGGCAAGTCCACCAGGGAAGCCAGCATGGCCAGGTCCCCCAGCAGAACAGGCCAAGAGAGCTGCAGCTGCCAGCAGCTCTCTGGCTTCTCCAGATCTGCTGGCAGTGACCCTGCCACACCCAGCACCACATTAGTTCAGTTCAGCTGGGTGTAATGAGCTGACCACTAGTTAACAATCTACTACCACAGGCAACTGAAATGAAGTACAAATGGCCAATGTGCATGAAAACAATGTTCATTACTGGCCATTAGAGAAATGTAAGTTAAAACAACACTGAGATCCACCTTACTCCTGAAAGAATAGCCATCTGCAAGAAACCACCTAACAATAAATGCTGACAAAGTTACAGGGCCAAGGACCCTTGCAACTCTGTTGGTGGGAATGTAAACTAGCACAACCAGTGTGGAAATCAGCATGGATGTCCTCAAAAACTAGAGTTAGGAATTGGGTTCAGCTCAGCCATTCCCCTCCCGGTGTGCTCCTGAAAGAGTCAAGGCTCCGCATTGCAGTGCTCCACGCACACATGCCTGCGCTTGCAGCCGCACAGCCCTAATGGCGAGATCTTGGACGCAGCCTCCATGCCGGCCAGCAGGTGAGTGGATCAAGAGCAGTTGTCACACACGGTGGAGTGCTGCACTGCCAGAGAAGGGCAAACTTGAGTCATTTGTAGCAAAACAGATACATCTTGAGATCGTAGTGTCAGTGAATAGATAGGACACAGCAGCCTACGTAGTGCCTGCTTTTCTTATATGAGGAACCCAAAATATAAATAAAGAGAAAAACAGAGGACAGATGAAGGGGAGGTGGGGCTCCTGCAAATGGGGAGGGACCAAGAGCTGGGGTGCAGGGAGAATGGAGGTGTGCGACACATGTGCTCCACATGGAGAACTCGACCACTGCATGCTGCAAACACAGACTCATAAAACTAAAAATGAAAAAATAGCCGGACACCATGGTACATGCCCGTGATTTCAGTGCTCATGAGGCTGAGGCAGGAGGATTTCTGCAAGCTCAAGGCCAGCCTAGGCTTACAGTGAGTTCAAGTCCAGCCTGAGCTACAGAGCAATATCCTGTCTCCGAAACAAATATACAAGCATGTGCTTATGTGTCTCATGTCCTAGTGATGCTAAGCATCAGACATGAGCCCTTAGGTCAAAGCATCCACCATCTGGGCCGTGCAGCAGGGGTGCAGCTAAGCTAATGCAGCCCAGAGCCCCCTCCACTTCCCACCAAGTGCCCCTTCACACCCTCAGTGCAGCAGGCTTGGTATAATTCTCTCCTCTCTGTGCTTTTGCTGTCTCTTTACTCTCTTGTCCTGTCAGATAAGACATCTTACTGTGTTGTCTTGGTGTCTTTATAATTTTGCTTCCAAAACTGACGTTTGACAAGTTACTTCAGCTTGCTTTTCTCAGTGTCTTCACATAGGAAGAATCACAAAAGCTCGTGAATTTGTCATAAGTCTTGAGTGAGGAGATGGTGGGAAGAAGTAACCTGGCTTTTGGCAGGAGAGTCCACAGAAGCTGCATGTCACTATCTTCTAGAAGTTCGTGGGGGGGTGTGTGTGCATGTGTGTGTGCTCGTGGGGGAGGCTTGGGGGACTGAACCTGGAGTCTTGGCAATGAGCTACATCCAGCCCTTTTTAAAAAAGAATGTCATATTTTGAGGCAGGGTCTTTCCAAGTAATTAAAGTACCCAGACTGGAATTGAACATTGAACTTGAGATTGAAGGGTCCAGGAAATAGCTCAGGGGCACAAGTGCCTGCCTGGCAAGTGCAAAGTCCTGAGTTCAATCCCCAGTTCTGCTAAAAAAAAAGAACTGACAGAGATTGTCCTGCCTCGGCTTCACAGAGCGTTGGAGTTACAGGTGTGTATACTACACCCAGCCTGAGTTATTATTAGGGATTTGGATAACAACCTGATTTCTCTCTCTGTAGGACTCCTCCTCTCCCCTTCCACCTCACTCCCTCACCCCCAGCATTGGACAGGAAATTCCAACGCAGTGCCTGGCTGCCTCTGTCCCAAGCTTGTGCCACCCCGGCTCAGCCCCTGCATGCCAGCCACTGCTCCCGCAGCTCCGAGAGTGCTCTTGTTGGGCCTCCTTCTCTCTGCTTCTGGCTCTGCTTCAGGGCCCTCTTGGAGGCCACAGTTCTGCATGGGGGTCTTCTTGGCCCGTCGCCTCCACCTCACCCTTATTCCCTGTAATTCGCTCATCTGCGCAGGCCCTGTCTTCCTCCCTCCTCCCCGCGCCACCTGAGGCCCTGCACCCTGGCCCCTCTTGCGCTTATCTCTTCTTAGGGACGCATTCATCTCAGCAGTGTGCGAAACCCCATGATGGTGGCGGTTTCTATTTTGCTTGGTTTTTAAATCCTTTCTTCTGCAAGTTGCTTTGTTTTTATCTTCTCCGAGTATCTCCTTCGGGTCCCTTTTTTCTTCCCCGTTTCTGTTTCTGGTTGCCTTCTCCCTGCTGACCCTCATGCCCCTCCTGGACCCTGGGTCTTGTCTCAGTGCCTCCACTGATGTCATTTTTCCCTAGATTCTGCACACCTGGGGAAATGGGATGTTCAACTTTCTGAGTCCTGTCCGTTTAGCGGAACATGACACTCTCCGGCTCTATTCCATTTTTCTGCGAGTGCCATGATTTGGCTCTTCTGCCTGGCTGAGTAATATTCCACTGTGCCACATTTTCTGTCCACTCATCTGCTGGGGATGCCCAGTCTGCTCTACCTGTGGTGACTGTAAATAGGTGCTAGGATGGGTGGCTGGCAGGTGTCCCCACAGGACAGGCGAACAGCTGTTTCCTCTGGGCTGCTGAGGAGGGGTATAGTTGGCTGAGCTGCAGCAGGCTCCCAGGCTTCTGAGGCTCCACCTCATGATGCCTCAGTGCCTGTAGCCTCATCCTGCGCCCTCCCAAGCAGGTGTTGTTTTTGTGCTCTTGATGACAGATGACTGCCATTCTGCCTGGGGTGAGATAGAAGCTCAGGGCAGATTTGATTAGCATCTCCCTGGTGGCTAAAGATGTTGAGCATTTTTTCATGTAATTATTGGCCATTTGTGTTTCTTCTTTTGTTCACGTGCCTGTTTTGATTGGATTATTTGCCCTTTTGGAGCTCTTGATGTATTCTGATGCTAGTTCTCATATCCGGCAGGGATTTTCTCCTGTTCCACAGCCGTCTCCTCACTCTGGTAATCGCTTCCTTTGCCGTGCAGAAGCTCTTTAATTTGATGAGATTCTTGGCCGCTTCCTGCAATGCTCCCAAGCTGCTGAAGCCTGCGGGGCAGCCGCTGCCCGCGCCTACTTCTCCCAGTGCCTGCTGCCGCCGCCCTTGCTCTGCTTCCTCTGTGCTCCCCAGATCGAAGGCTCCCACTTAGGAGCAGTTATCATCCTGAGCAAAGGTCTTCAGTTACCACCAAGCAACTTGTGGCTCGTGGCTTGCACGACCAGCCCTGGCCGTTTCCCTGGAGACCTTCATGGAGACAGGATTGAGCCTGGGAAGTCTGGGCCGTAGGACCTGAGCCGACCCCTGCCCCCACCCCCAGCCCTCTCAGGTCACAGCCTTCCTCTTGGAAGCCCATGCAGACCGGGCTTCTCCGTGGAACATGCAAGTGTTGCCTCGGGCCCAAGTCAGGCTCCTGTCACCCACCTTAGTGAGGAGACACATCCACAGCAGATAGCCTTC
>PVKN010043870.1:0-10169 GCA_004027915.1 Capromys pilorides
TTCAAACAAAGAAGGAAAAGCTCACAGATAGATAGAATATACAGAGGTGAAATCTCATGCAAATATTACACAGTCATGTATACAGTATCTAGACATTTTTAAGAAGTGTAAAGAATCATCCTCCTATGTTGACTCTTTCATTTTAATTTTTATGTGAACATGTATGTAAAGCATTCTAATATTTGCTTCATTTTTGTAGCTTGCCTTTCTAGGTATCAGGTTAAAATTATTCTGCAACATTTTATAGCATAAGCATGCAAAAATCTCCTGGACCTGGCCCTGAAGTAAGTTAGATGGAGATGACTGGAGGGCTGCCTGATGATCAGGGGATGAGCGTGCTGCGTGAAGTGCCTCCTGACTGTCTGAGGATATGCATCAAAGATGATGTCATTTACAATAACTTTCTCAAAATGTCACTTCTCCACAAACACTTTTGCTACTCAGCTTCATATCAGCACATATTTAGCACAGACTTGTCATTAAACACAGTCTTGAGGCTATATGACCACTAATCATGGTTAGGACTTTTTATTAGGGCATTTCTTTTCTAATTTGACATTTAACTAAAACCTAGTTTTAAATTTAGAATGACAACATTTCTATTGGAAACTGATGACACGATGTTTCCCTTAAAAGAGAAAATTTTACATGAATCATGAAGTTTGGTACACTTAAATTATGACAGATCTATAGAGAATTCAATATCTTTTGTGTGTATCTATTGTATGCTTGGGTACATGGACGGAATTGCAGAGTAGGTTTGAAATGCTGGGCTAGCACACTGATCCTCTTTGGAACATCACACAATTAAACATCCGTTCTAGAAGTATTTAGTACATTAATCAACTCATTACTTGAGGAGGTTAGGTAACACAAGATCTTAAGATGAAGTTTGGGTTGTACAAATATGAAAAATATTTGTCATCTCAAAGATATTTAATAACTACTATAATCATTTTTTTATTTCTTATTTAAACCTTATGTATTTATTTGTATTATGGCCAGCTCAGCCTGCCCTGAGGGTGGGGCTGGCGTAGCATGTGGTGCTGGGGATTGAACCACGGTCCCTGCAGTTTGCCTAAGTCAGCACTTTAGACCTCTGCACCATCTTGCCAGCCCCAATTACTATAATCGTTAATGACTATTAAGAATGATCCTTAAGGTAGGCAGAGTATATGGTATGCATTATATTTGTTTTAAGGAAATTTGATGTTTTGATCTCCAGAAAAGTACTTCCTTTTTTTGTTGTTTTTAATGAGCAGAAGATATTTATTGAGGAAAAGAAAACTCCTGTCTGAGAGAGAGACAGGAGGGGGATACTGAGTGGGTGTCCCCCAGGAAAGCAGTTCTTTTATATGCTATCTATGAGCTTAAACTTTACATATGATTCACTACTTTAAGATAGAGTAGTAATATGACATAAATTTTATATATAAAATAAGTCAAATTTGGTGTGATAGAGAAGGAGACTGCCCTTTATTCCATCAGGTTATAGATTGCAGCAATAATTTCTATTTGCATTCCAACCGCACGATAGGCACTTCTGCTAAGCCACAGGATTTGAACAAAAACATTTTATCATGGCTTCTGAAAGACTATAACACTGTATCTGTCTATTTGATATCAGAATAATGGTCCAAACCTAGCTTATTTTTTTATTATATTGCTACCAATATAAGTATTATAACTGAGAGACTTTTGGATATGGAACATAAGAATAAAAAGAAGTTTGATGAATATTTAGAGAGATATGAAATGTGACAAAAAGGCCAAAATGTGACCAGCCATGGGAATAAGGCATCTGCATAACATGAGATTTGGATGAAAACTAGAATACTGAGAAGCAGCTACTTATATGTGTCTACTACTACACAGACTCCACTGTGCTCCCCAGAGTCTATCAACTCTAAAAGTCCCTGTGTATTCTGCATTTTTATGAAGAATAAGAAATGAACAATAAAAACTTGGCATTTATTAAATGTGTTATTAAATACCTGAATTTGTGCTGACGGAGTACAGTAACTAAATTAGCTCTTTTAAAGTTTGTGACAGTAGTGGAAATAGGGGAATTTCTCTTGTCCTCTTTTTGAAGAAAAGAAAACCAAGAAAGAAGCACTTGCAGATAGTTTTGAGGCCCTCTGCTCCTGCCCATCTGCTAACAGCCATTCTTTCCTTGCAGCCAGCAGCGATCCAGACAAGATGGTGAAGGTTGGAGGGCACAGATTTGGCCATATTGGATGCCTGATCAGCAGACCTGCTTTTAACTCTGGCAAGGTGGGTGTTGTGACCATCAGTGACCCCTTTATTGACCTCAGCTACGTGGTCTCTATGTTCCAGTGTGTTTCCAACCACGGCAAGTTCCATGGCATTGTCAAGGCTGAGAACAGGAAGCTTATCATCAACAGAAAGGCCATCACCATCTTCCAAGAGCGAGAGCCTACCAACACCAAATGGAGTCATGTTGGCATTAAGTATGTGGCAGAGTCCACTGGCATTTTCACCACCACTGAGAAGGCTGGGGAACACCTGAAGGGTGGTTTCAAAACGGTCATCATCTCCACCCCTTCCGCCAGTGCTCCCATGTTTGTGATTGGTGTGAATCACGAAAAGTAGGACAACTCCCTCAAGATTGTCAGCAACTCTGCCTGTACCACCAACTGCTTAGCCCTACTGGCCAAGATCATCCATGACAACTTGGGCATCGTGGAGAGACTCATGACCACAGTCCACACTGTTACTGTCACTCAGAAGAATGGGAATGGTCCCTCTGGGAAGCCAGAGGTGGTGTGATGGCCACAGGGCTGCCCAGAACATCATCCCTGCATCCACTGGAGCTTCCAAGACTATGGGCAAGGTCATCTCAGAGCTGAACAGGAAGCTCATAGGCATGGTCTTCCTTATGCCCACTCCCAACCTGTCAGTGGTGGATCTGACTGGCCACCTGGAGAAAGCAATAAATACGACAACATCAGGAAGATGATGAAGCAGGCTTCAGATATTCCCCTCAAAGGCGTCCTGGGTTACACTGAGGACCAGGTTGCATCTTAGGACTTCAACAGTGACACCTACTCTTCTACCTTTGATTCTGGGGCTGACATCACCCTGAATGACCACTTTGTCAAGCTCATTTCCTGGTATGACAATGAGTTTGGCTACAGCAGCACAGTAGTGGACCTCATGGTCCACATGGCCTCAAAGGTGCAAGTGGCCCCCACCATAGGGCAGCAGGACCAGAGGGATAGAGAGGCCACACTATAGAAGTCACTCCCTACTCAGCCCCAACACTGAGAATTTCCCCCTCACAGCTTCCATCCAGACCCCCTAGACGAGGAGGGGCCTCAGGAGCCCTGGCTCACTGCCATTGCATGCCATTAATAAAGCCCACTGTACCCAGAAAAAAAAAATAGAAAGTTTTGAGTCAAATTTTTCTTAAAATATAGACACATGCTCCATGACTTGAAAAAAAAAAAAAACAACTACAAGATCACTGCTTTATTTGTAATATTGTTTTATTTTAAACTACTGTGGACCACATTTACTGGTATGTTTCTGATTCATTTCTGTTAGTCTATGAGCATGCGTATGGAAGAAATTTTGTTGTTTATTTTTGTTTTCATTTTATATCTCTTTATCCCAAATATTATGGTATGGTATTAGTTTAAGATCTTTTACATGGTTGCTTAAGTTATACTCAGCAGAATTCCCCACCTCTTTTTACCAAGTCTTTCTGAAAATACACATTTATGTTTTTTGGTCAATTGCATTTGTATCTTATTTTAATATAAAATACCTCAGGTTCTAGTGTCCTTTTGCTCACTTACTAGTGGTTGGTTTATTTACTTTATTTGAGCTTCAGTATTACAAAGTTGATTTATTTCTGATGACAGCTATTGCCCTTGAGAAATGACATTTGCCCTTAGGAATCTGGAAACTCCTTCCAGTGTTAAAGTCTACAATTTCATAATTATAATTTCATGATGAACTTTAAATATAGATATATCCCAGTTCTAATGAAAGATGGCTTGACTTTAAAACATTACTCATCTTATTGTTTTCATATTTTCTCTCACTGTTCTTCAGTGCTTTTAACTATCGAAACTATCCAAGAAATAAAAGCTCAGACTAGAGCTCTTACATATGTTTAAAATAAAATATGGAGATGTTGTAACTATCAAAGTATACCCCTGTCTATAAAATGTATAAAACACTCATATTGTTCACTGTATTTTCTGAAAAGGTATTTTGTAAAATGCAACTGCAGTGTAAATGTAAGATATTATTACTGCAATAGAAATTATAAAGGGACCAACCAAATTTAATTCTACTATTTCTGGTGTATAGTATTGTTATGGTTGGTTTGTGTCTGGCTGTCTCACCAAAGCCTCAGCAGTCATGGGGCAGCTGTTACAGTTTGTGATTCATTCTTGATCCAGTGCTGGTATTATGCGTGTGAGTGCCACACCTACCCTGGGATAGGTAATCTGCATATAAACATAGAGCGAGGCTTTGAAGCTGCTGCGCCTCCCTTTGTTCTTTTCTGTTCTCTGCTACCATGAATGACTTCTCTCTGCCATATGCTGCTCTGCCTTGGAGCACGCTGATTATGGACTGAAACCTTCACTGTGAGCTAAATAAATCTTGCCTTCCTTAATTTTGTGCACTGGGTATATTGTCTCAGCAATGAGGAAAAATACCCGAGAAAAGTATTGCCCTCGCCCAAAGTTGTGCTTCAGAGTTCACAAACGCAGTCATTCACAAATTTTTCCTGAGAATCTTACTAGTAATTGTGTGTGGAAAGCCCCGAAATTTCACGGGAACTGCAAATATCCCCCACAGTTGCTGCTTTGGCAGGACGTTTGCAAGTGGCTTATCAGAGAGCATTATTCAGTTCTCCTTGCTCCTGATCGGCTATTCCCCTGTGACCCATCCTAAACAGATGCACCAGTATCTTCACATTATATAGGTTGCTGTACTGCATGTAGCTATCTTGAATGTTCTTGGTTTTATTCTTAAAGCCTTAATATCCCTAAGATATAATAAAAATGTTCTGTATTTTCTAAGGTTTTAGAACTATTGCTACTAAGAAAGAGTCAGCATCTTCATACCGTGCTAGACTCCCTAAATTGGTGGGGTTCAATCCCTAAAAAGTGTGTAAAAACTTGGAATTTCAGATATGATCAGACAAAATGCACATAAATGTCTATTTTCATAGTTTAAATGCTATGTACACTATGTCTCTCATGGTTATGTAATTTAATAAACTACGATGCTAATAAAGACTTAAGAGGTTCAAAGCCATTTCGTGGAAATGGCAAATGTCCTCAAAAAATGTTCTCATCCTATTGTTCTATTATATTCTTCTGATAATAATCCTTCTTAAGCAGGCCTTCCATGCCAGAAACCATGCTGACTTAATTCAGCTGGGTGGTCTCATTTGTTGTAGTTAAGATTTATAAGGAAAAAATTTAATACAGGACACAAAATTTATAGGATTGTTTTATAATATTACCCAAAGAATCTAATAGAGGGGGCTGCAGCTTAGCTCAGTTGTTTAAACACCTGCTTGGGCAAACACAGGTACTGGGGACTGGGATTCGATTCCCCAGCTTCATAAGCCTTACCCAACCTGCCCTTAAGGAAGCCTGAGCCAGCCAAAAAAAAAAGTCCTTCTCAACTGGCAGGGGCCAGAGGTTTGATCACCAGGCCTGCCACGCCAGCCCTGTCCCCAGGATGTGCTGAGACAGCATCTGAGAAAGGGCATGGTGGCACATACCTGTAATCTCAGCTCTTGGGAGGCTATAAACAGGTGGATCGCTATGAGTCCAACCTAGCAGTGAGATCCTGAACACCCTACAGACCCTTCCCTCAAATACAAAAAAAAAAAAAAAAAGTCAAATAGAAAAGAGTACACAAGATCTATCCCCACACTAGAGACCCAAAGAATCCAGTTGAGGGTCCAGATCCCACTGCAATATCCTGCGTGCATCCAACTGGAAGCTTAGAACTCATAACATGTCTCATGCCAGTCTGTGTCATGGATTTATAGTGGAAGCTAGAAAGACTGTGTCTGTTGGATGAAAGATCTGTGCCAGCAGGCTGGAGGATCTGCACCTTAGCCAGGAAGTGATGCTTCAGGGAAGGACCCAAGCTCACCCAAAAGAATCACATCCCTCCTCAGTGACAGTGAAAATCTAAGCTCCTTTGATTATGAGAACAGCTGAGTTCATATAAGGAAGGCCACTGTGACAAGCTTCTCCAGGAGAACAAATGGTACACCAATTTGCCTCCAGTTCTATTCTTACGTAGTTGGCAAGAGTGCTCAGTGGGCCTTCCACGTCCAGCACCATGCTGATTCAGCTCAGTCGGGTGTTACAAATTGACCATTGGTCAATTCCCCACACCACCAAAGTAGCCAATTAACTAATTAGCCACCAGACTGTGAAAGTCATGGCTATAATCCATTGTTTTGAAGATAATTGCAAGAAGAGTTTGTACATGTTGAGTACTGTCACAATTCTTTTCCCATATTTTCAATTCATGATAACCAAATCTACAAATATGAACCTCACAGGTAAGAAGGGCTGAAAGTACTTTTGCATTTGCCCTCAAAGTAAAATCTAATTCTGTATAAAACAGACTCGTAAATAAGCTGATTCAGAGTTTCTGAAATTCATTTGAAACCTTCACAAGGTTGAAGTTGTACAAAATGATATTAAATCAAAATGGTAAAAAGAATATTTTATGTTGTTAATGATGCAAATCACTGCATAGTACTGCAAATGATCTATGTAGTTTTCGATCATTCAATCACCAGATAGTGAAAATACCAGATGAAGTTCCAATGAAAATGTAAAATGCTGATAATGTTTAAAATGTCTTTTTACTTGCCACAATAATTTGGAAGGCATAAATACTGTATTTATTAATGCTTTTCAGTTTTCAAGTAACAGAAAATTTACTTAAGCAAATTTTGGCTTAAAACATTCCTCAAAAAATACATACAACTGGGACGACACCTCGGTGCAAATAAGAGCCCAAACTGGTAGGCTGCCAGTACCAACTTGAGGTCTCACCTCTCTTTTCACTCTTTCACTCCTTACTTCTGTGTACATTCTATTGTGCAGTAGAGGATATCACTGATGGCCCCCTCAGCGCCACTACCAAGGGGGACTGAATTGTGCTCTCTCTCTCTCTCTCTCTCTCTCTCTCTCTCTCTCTCTGACACATTTCTACCCAGACACACATGTATATTCTCTTTAAAAATATTTTTATTGACACACGCTTGCAATATATAATGATTCTATTAGATGGTGTAATCATCTAATGGTGAGACGGTGTGTGTATATGAGATGTCTCAATTCTCATTTTCCCTTTACTCCCAACCCCCTTTATGCCAATATCACACACACCTATTTATACTATAAATCTCTATAAAGTTGATTACCATACTAAGCATTGGTTGATAGTGCATGCATGTAATCCTAACACTCTGGGAGGCTGAGGCAAGAGGATCAGAACTTTAAGTCCCACCTGGGGAAGTTATCAAGACATTGTCTCAAGAAGAAAAATAAAAAAGGACTAAGGATGTAACTCAGAGTCAAGTTTAGTTTCTAGTATTTAGGGTAAGATTCTAAAGACTGGTCTTCAATGGCTCAGCTTTGCATAGCTGCCCTCTTTGGAGCCAGGATGGACTATAGCTTGCCACAGCTTAGGTTGGCAGCAGAAGCCATAGCTCATGCTGGAACTCTCCAATGGTCCATTTCTTTCCAGCGGTCAGAGCAGGGTGACAGCTTTCTAAGGACAAAACAAAATTTGAGGTGAAAGTAAGCAACAAGAAAATCACAAATCTTGTATATATTTATGTCTAGTAACATAATCAAAGGTAATGATTAGGAAATTAAAGGGATTAGAATATAATACGTATGCATGTCAACTCACCACAATGAATATATCGTGTCACAATGATTTACTAATAAAATAGATTGAAAATACTTTAGAAATTTAACTTGTATAGTACATCACTGAATATCAGTGACAATGCTTCCAGAGAACTTATATATCAAGAATAACACTATAATAAAATTGAGTAAAACATTGCCATGATAACTTTTCCAGGCAGGCTCTGTGCCACTTAGCAATATCCCAGCACCTTAACTTTTAAGAGTATTAAATTGGTGAATAGGAAAAAACATCAGAAGATGCATTAAAAATAACTTGGCTATTTCATATGATTTTATTATTTTTCCCTACTGAACACAGAATAAATAGCAAGTTTTTCATGGAAAGGAATCTAACTTTTCTCACATATATTTGGGAGAGGCCACAGAGGGTCATGATTATGTCTAAGACAAGTATTCCTCATCAGAGTAATTCAAGAACCCTGCTATCACAGTAACTTCAATAGGTGTGAGATTTAGTGTGCTATCCACTTTCCCAATCTGAATGTATGTGGCGTCATCCATTCAGGGCCATAAGTCTAGCATGATTATGTTTTACACAACTTGTTAGAATCATCCAAAGAGTCGTAGCATTGGAGAATAGTGCACAAAATCTGAAAGGTGCAAGACAGTGCTAATTCTCAAATCCTAACAACAAAAAGGTTTTTCAGTACTCTAAGTTAAATAAGGAGGCAAGAAATAGAAATCATGACATAATTGGAAAATGGGGATTTTAGTGCAACATGAATGACGTGTAAATGCTGTGAACGTAAACACTTTTCCTAGTGTGAAATCTTCCAAGTAAGTGATCTCCTGCTGAGATTATACATTTCTTGCTGCTTATTTAATGAGGATGTCTTGGAAGATTTTGTGACACCTCTTTAGAATGAATGGATAAACACAATACATCTTGTCTAGTTACTGTGTGTATTGTAAATTAGTACCAATTCTTAGAACTTTCTAGAATACAGCACAAAACTTCTCAACCTGCAATCTTCAGTTTACTTCAGTGTTCTTTCACTTCACCCATCCTACCCAGCCTTTTTTTTTTTTTTTTCTTTTTCCTTTTAAAACTGAAGCAGTCTTGATTTGGCACCAGAAAGAGTCCAAAAGGTACTCAGGAAAAATTGCAGCCACCTGGACAATCATAACTTGAAGAAATTTTCACAATGTTACTGGCTTCTTAGAAAAAAATATATGAAACAAGTGTTTCTTCAACTATTCTGATTTATTCTAGCTAGAACTGCAGCAAACTAAACCAAATGATTAAAAGCAAAAAGAACTGTAGTATAAAAGACAGAGAATGTGACCTACAGACATAGGAAAATATTTGTCATTATTTTTGAATTAACATATAATATAATATAATATAATATAATATAATATAATATATATAGAGAGAGAAATATATAAGGTAGATGCCAATTCCCAAATTCTAAAAGATAAAATGTCTTCAGTACTCTAAGATAAGCACTTAGAGATAAGCATAGTATTGTTATAGGCAATTAAGTTAGAGAAGTCAGACAGGGCTAGGCCCTCAAAGGAGCTAATGTGGATGATGAAATACCTTGCAACTGTGGGAAAGACAGGCATCTCAGCTAAGGGCCAGACCTCAAGACAAAAGATAAAACAAATGCACCCACATACTTACTCAAGACAGACATCAGAGATTGATATTCTAAATAGGTATCTGTTACCCTGTCGAAGCAAGGAAGTCACTAACTCACCCCGCCTCCATAGGAAAAGCCCCTGTTCTGTATTCATGCCTCCTCGCTTCATGACTCACTTCCCCATCTGATCCTGAGTTCGTCATTATTACCTGAGCAATTATAGTTGTAATCTTACTGGTTGACCGTAGCTCTGTTCCACCTCATGCCCACCTTGCAAGTTCCCATTCTCCCTCCTTGGACATACCTCATGTAGTGGACTTGCTCTGTAAAAATCCTTAGAAAAGGCAGGGTCCTTGGCAGCCCACTCAGCACCCCTTCTATCTCTTTTTGGCAAAACTCTCTTTCCCAAAAATATATGTTCTGCTTTTAATCTCCATTGTTCCTAAAGCTCATTCTTCGATTTTTGAGAACACAAACTCATAGATGACATCTAGCAGACTGACTTTATTTCCCTCTATCAGTATCCTTATGCAATTTTACTCCTAAGGAAACATGCTTATGTGTGCTTGTGTGTGGATATTGTGTGACCATGCATAAAAATATTTAATAATGAAAAACATAT
>PVKN010043871.1:0-10172 GCA_004027915.1 Capromys pilorides
TCAGAATATTTATCGTATTCTTTACAGGAAAATTAACACTTTGATGATTACCAATGTAAGAATAATACAATGTAATGTTTATTAGGGTATGTCACATAGGCTATGAGAACTACTGGAAGTCCCTTAGTGAACATAGCTGGGAATAAGAATTTTTCAGTCATCTGCTCCTTTGTTCACCAAGCAGAATATAACAATTCTCCTACCTTTAAGGAATTTCTGTTATATATCTTCACAATTTTTGCTGATCTATAAGAACAAGATTTTAACAATTTACTCATTATTTTAACCAATGAATTACTTTTGTAAAACTAATTGAAATATCATTTTGTCAGATGGCAACCTGGATGGGAACATATCAGTTCTAATCACATCTGTAAATCAGCTTAAATTACTGAGAAGTATTTTATTTTATTTATTTTTTGTATGTATTTAGTACAGGATCTACAGCATCTCACTACACAGTTTGGACTCATGGTGATCCTCCTGTTTTCAGGCTCCTAAGAGTTACGATTACAGGCATGCACCACCACACTCAGTCTCAGTTGCCATCTCAGCGAGCCCTGCAGGCAAGCTGGCATGGTGCCAGGGACCAAACTCTTAGAAAAGTATTTTAAAAATTCAACATGGCCAAAAAAAAAGTGAAAAGAAAATCCTCCTTGACCTTAATCAAAATGATTGTACATATGGTAACTAGTTACACGTTAGACAGAGTTACATACATAGATAGTTTATAAAACTAGATTACACTTATGTATTGGCAAATTGTAATCAGAACTTCTTGTAGGTAAATTAACAGAGATTTTTGTAATAAGAATTGAAGGGAATAAAACCTTTTATATTTAAGGGAAAAGTCTACAGGTTGTTTGGGGTCTCACTACTAGATCAGACTCATAGATAAAACCTTTTATACCTGTTAAGGCAGAGAAAGTTTTTAAGTTGGGCCCCGGGTTGACAGTTGATCTGATTGGAATGGCCAAGCTATATCGGCTATTCAGTGTTGTTTTGATAGTCATAGTTGTTAGATAGTCACAGCTGATGGCCAGAACTGCTGTTTTCCTAGCACATGTGGGTGTTCTCTCTAAGGGACAGATTGTTAAAGGTAAATTTAAGTATTTCTAGGGGTTTATCAGGCCAGGTTTGAGTATAGTGAGAGTTTATCTCTGAAAATAGTGGCTGGTCTGCAACATGCTCTGAAGAGAAATCATGCTGAGAGCCAGGTCTCTAAGGGCTGGGGATATATCTATATTTTAATATTTGATCTAATTTAAAACTCTTATTAAACTCATACAGCTCCTTAAGAACGTTTAGTTGTATCCAATGACCTCATCTGTGTTATAAAAATCCGTCAATCTGGCAGGTGCTAAAATAAATAAACAAACAAATGAAAAAGTCATCTTCATTCTTGAGGGGAAAGAAGAGTTAATCTCTAGATCTCCTTAAAGATTAAAAGGAAGATGTAATTATACCTCTATTTTTGAGAAATTCAAGATTAAATCTAGACCACTTTTATAGAATATTACCTAGACATATGTAAAGATCAATTTTTTTTTTATTTTCTGTAAGTGACCCAGGGATGGAAAATTCACCATTCTGGAAACTTGGTCTTTAAATTAAGCCCCTTTGAAGGAGAAACTTGCCTTTAACTAAGTATTATATGCTGTGTTATTTGTCAGGGGCAGAGCAGTAGAAAAGGGATGTAAGACAGGCTCCAAATAACAGCTAAATCCTAACATCTCAAGTTTGAAAAGACAAGATCAAGAGTTTCCCCAGGGTGGATTTCTAGTGAAAGTGTTCAAATTATAGTCTTCAGGGATTACATTCTAAAAAAATGACTCTGAACAAAGTTCTAAAATTCCAGCCTGTGAAAGAGATAAGTTCTGGGGACAGACAGAAACAAGTAATAGTTTAGAGGAAATCTTGGCCTAGGCACAAAAGGTCTGAGAAAATTAGGTTGGCTCCTCTATCACAGCAACCTCTGCAGCAGTGCTGGCTAGAATCTATTTAAACCCACTCTCAAAATAAGTATCCCTGGTTATCAGTAATACACTTAAAATGCACAGATTAAATCTGTATCGTCTCTCATTAGAAGTTAATATTTGCTTTAACAGAACATCACATCTCTCTAATGTGGTTCATAGGTATGAGTAAGTCCTCTAAATACCTCAAATGTTCTCATCAAGACCATCTGAAAACTCACGTCGATCTCTCTCAGGACCCAAAACGTACGCAGAAGAAGCCTCAGACTCAGTAATAGTGGATTTCTTAAGTGCTAGAGTTTCTTTGGTTTCCTGTGACCCACATTCACATTTGAACTCAAGTAAGGATTATTTCTTTAGTGCTAAGAAATTCTGAACATAAGGCAACTTTGACCCATCTTCCTCTTCTTTATGGTACAAATTCCCGTTGCAGTCTTGTTGAAAGAAGGAAGCCTAGCATAGCACTAAACCATTGCTTTGTCGTTCTTTCAAAGAGAGCTCTAAATGTCTCCTTTCTTATTTGTTTTAACACCATTGATTTCAATATTTGCAACTTCCCCTTATTTAGGTTCCACAGAGTAACCCCAACCAGCTTAGTAACTTCTCATTAGTTTTAACCTACATTGAATTAGAGTTGACTTCAGGAGTCTCAGCATAAAGAGTCCCTGAAGGTATCATTCCTCCTGCCTCATCTCTTCTGTAGCTGGGACTACAGGACTGTGCCACCTTGCCCAGCCCAGCTGAGGGAAGCAGGGAAGGGAAAGCAGCTCTTCTGTTACATAGCTCTGTGGCTGACCTGTTGCAGCCATCTCTTTCCCCTCAGGTTCAAGTCCTGCACTGCCGTCCGTGCCTCTGTCAACACCCCTCTAAAGATGACTGTGTCATCTTCTTGGGTGCGCTGCATCAGTATATAAACACTCCAGAGATATAGATCAAGAAAGAGTCTCCCCAGAAGTCTTACTCTGTATTTGCTGAGTCACCACTGTGAAACAACAACGAGAGAGAACCTGCCTTCCTAACAGCCTCTTGGCATTCATTCAGACATGCAAGGCTGGGATGTTTTACCTGCAGTCTGGAGTTGTGGCTGAGGTGTGCCCTTAAAATTCTTCCCTGGCTCTGTGTCTCTTCTTGAAGAGTGGTATCATGACAGATTCTTTTTACATTATTATTATTATTATTATTATTATTATTATTATTATTATTTTATCTTTCTCTTATTCAACCTTGGAGAGTGTTAGTACTTAAGGATTTTATTTTATTTTTTTTTTTTTAAGGTAGGGTCTCACTATGCAGTACAGGCTGGCCTTGAACTCACTTTTGTAGCCCAGGCTGGTCTCAAATTCACATTGATACTCCTGTTTTATTAGACTCCAAGCTGAAAAGTTCTCAGGTGAAACTGTTTCTCCTTTGTCATAAGCTCTGTCTGTCTGTCTGTCTGTCTGTCTGTCTGTCTGTCTGTCTGTCTATCTATCTATCTATCTATCTATCTATCTATTTTCTTTTCACCATGTCCCAAATTTGAATATACAAAGCTCAGTCAAGTGGGAACAAAGACTGTACTTATTTCCTGCAATATGCTGATGGTGCTGCTGGCTGGAACTGTGTGAGTGGTCTTCTTTAAAAGAGATTAAAAACAAAAAAAAAGAATTGTTAAGTTTACCTCTTGTTTTAATCCCAGAAAAAAACTTGCTTGGTTCAAAAGCAAGTTAAACGCCAGATGTCTCCAGAATTCTCATGTGAAGTCCAAATACTATGAAAACATTGCTAGGAAATAGACCAGGTAGGTGAGAACATTGTGGGTACAGGCCATGTTGGACACCAGGTATCAGAGACCACTGCAGTGAGTCCCGATCTCCTGCCAGGAGTTATTGTGCATGATGGAAAGAAAAACATAAGCAGAAGGGGGGAGAGGGAGTGGAGGGGAGAGGAGAGGAGGAGAGGAGAGAAGAACAGAGGAGGGAAGGAAACAGAAAAGGAGAGGGCACTGCCAGGCAAGGAGGAAAGTGAGGGAGGGATAGGGAGGGGTAGGGAGGGAAGGGAAGGAAAGGGACAAACTGATAGTAGAGTGGAGATTCAGGATAAACAGCTGTCATGAGGGTGAAGACCATGAGAAAGCCAAAAGCTCAGGATTTATCAAAGAGACCATTAGATGACTCTGAGGGTGGCAGTGGTCCAGGGCTCAGAAAGCCCTTGCCTTGGAGCATCTTTAATATTGGTAGCCTTATTTGTAGTTTTATTAAGTGAGAGAGCATGACCCACCACTAATGAGACAAGGGGAAATTTCAGAATGGTGATAGCAATAATCCCAAACCTTCTTCATTCCACAGGGAAGTATGTAAAACCAGCTATTATTCCTTTGTGGTCCACAACAATTATATATATCTACAATATACTAATAAAGTTGTTAATGATTTTTGACAGTGTCTACAGGGTCTTCAGGGTCTCACTACATAGACTGAACTCATAGTTGAGCCTCCCAAGTGCTGGGACTACAGATGCCTGCCACCACGCCCAGTCTCAATCTCTGTCTCAGCACAGCACGCTGTGGATCGAACTTGGACCCTGTGCTTTGCCTAAGCAGGTGTTTTAATTCTCTGAGCTATCAAGCCGGCCCTGATTTTTTTTTTTTTTAAAGAAGCAAGTAAAAATATCTTGTAAAAATATCAGGTAAAAGCAACAAGCTAAAGCCAGCAGACTTCACGTACTAACACTTGCAGATTCCACAAAAATGTAGGGCACTGGAAGAGTACTGCCCTGAATTTAGGAAGAAGGAAATTTAAATAATCATTACTCTATACCTCAGTGGCCCCAGATGGTAGGCTTTCTCCTTTTGTAGAGCATTTTTCCCAGTTCTTGTTGAGTTAGCTACTTATTTAGCTTCATCCCAGACAGCATTTTTAAACTTAAAATGCTCTCTGAATCAGAAATTGATTTTGTGATCCACTTTCTCTCTCATTCTATCAAAGGCTTTGTATTTACCTGTCCTCTCCAACTGCATTCAAGCTGTTGAAATCTCTAGCAGCCTATTTCACTGCCCATGTCCAAGGTAATGCAGTATTCTTCAGTCCTTATAATGTCCACAGAACTTCCATATCTATGTCTCAGTAACAAACTTTTCTGATAAGAGATGCATTATGTAAGATTGAATGCATCCATACAAATTAATGGAAGAGGCATCTTTACTTTCTTGACCTCAGATCAAGCCTCCACTTTTCTCCTATTCCAAATCAAGAATCATTTTGAGTCAAATTAGCATAAAGAGAATACAATGCTAAAAGGTGCTTCAGTTAGACTTTTGATCTCACATGCTAACAAGGTTATGCTATTGCTAAGTAAAGAGCCTATGCTATTTCCTTAAAAAAAAAAAAGAGAGAACAAATTTATCCCACCTGTATTCCAATGAGTCCTGTTCAGGAATTGGAAAGAGGAACTGCACCATAATAGACTCCATTTTACAGTAAGATTTCATTTTTATCACCTTACCATGGATAAAGCAGTTGAGGTAGAAATCAAACTTGTGGATTTATGTAATATTAAAGAGCTACAGAATCCTTCTAGTCCAGCCTCAGTCTAATGCTACATCCTGGTTTAGGATAGTTGACCTTTCCTCAGCATTCATTTCAAGGTCATTGCACCAGGCCAAAATTTATTTCTGCATTTGTAATTAAAAGACAATAATTAACAAAACCTCGTATACCTCTAAGTATGTGAAGTCTTTATTAATACTTCACAAATCCTCAAAGCTGTTCTGTGGCTCTTACTAAAGCTCAGTTCATGTCTAATTCTTTGGGACCTCTTAATGTGGAACTAAACTGACTAGAGTGATCTTATAATGTCCTTCATCACTCTAAATGTACTGACTGGGCAAGGTCACTGGACTTCCGAAAGTGTATTTCAATAAGGACCAATTCTTATTACCCACTTAAACCATGAAATATCTTAGGGCAGTGAAAAACTCCCCAACAGCCTTGAGTCAATTATGTTCATTTTTCTTCCAAAAAACCAAAAGTAATTGCAAACATTTTTAGAGGCAGCTGGTTATTGCTGCCAATAACCTAGCCAAGCCCTTTTATATTGTCAGATACTGACTCAGAAACTTTTCTGCCCACTTAAACAATGGCTTCTTTTGAAGTATTAAAACTGTCATGATTAATGCGCCCAACTGACAGTTTATCCAACAACTTAGGGCAATGCTTTTACCTATATTGTTAAGTAATTAGCCAGTATTCTAGATAATTATTTGCTACTGGGTTCCATTCTGTAGAATATTTCTAAAATCATTTAGTCTCCAATAGCATCAGGTATGCCCCATGCTTTATTCAATAGCCACAGCTGCCACCATAATTAAAAGAGCCAATACTTTCACCTTAGGCTCCTATACGGTAAGCACCCTGGCAGAAGGGGAAGTGCCATTATTTTCAGACTCTAGATATACTTTGGAGTCTGCTATGCTGGCATAATGTAGAAGTCTTATGAATTCTTCTATGGCACCCTTTATCAATGAGTATATAATTGCTGTGCTGTCACTGGTGATCTGTCTCTCAAAAATAGTACTCTTATTGTTGTCTCTTCCAAGAAGGTCATTGTAAGTCTGGGTAACAAAAGTTGCCAGATACACGACCCTCAGATATTTCCTGCCTAGATAAAATCCTGGATTCATTTCCAACTGATATCAGTAATATCATGCAGATGCCTCACAACAGTATAAGAAAATAGTACCAGACAATAGTCTGACAATAGCACCATTTAGTCCAGATTATTGCACTAAACTGTCTTCCCATGGGTTCCATCTCTTAACCATTTTTGGTTACACATATATCCCATAGAATGGGATAGTGCAATGATGGAAGCAAATTAAAATTAATTTTGCTATGGAATCTGGAAAATTGATAAACTAATTCTTTCCCAGTGTACTACTTATCTTACCAAAATTCTGGTGATAGTATGTTCATTCCAGAAAATTTGCTAAGATCCATACACTCTTTGCTATGTTTCCAATGGAATTTACAGTTTTACTTCTTGGTTTTAAGCTATTCCCATTTCTGGGTTTTTGTTTTCATAGTAGATGGACTGACTCTTACTCAAATAGATGTGTTAATGCCACAACTGCAAGAAGGAAACTAGTAACTGAGGATATCTCTCCTTTCACCATTTCTTTATGGATAGAGGTAGACAAAGGGTCTTCCTTTATAGCAGCAATAAGTTACTTTACAGGCCAGACAAATAGCTCAGCAGCTTAAAGCGCCTGCAAGTAGGTGCAAGGGCCAGTGATTCAATCTCCAGGCCTATAAGTCTGTGAGGAAATTTAATTTGAATTGCTGGAAATATTGCTCTGTTCTTTCATAAAAATGTAGAATACTCCGAACAGGACACATAGATTAATTCTGCTTGAAATGTTTTTTGTTATTTTCTGCTTATTGGCATCCTTAAATATTTTTTTTATTGTTGAATTAAGCCAGCATTATGGACACGGTGAAAGATTTGATACTATGACTGATATTATAGATAAATTTTTTAAAGCCATACTCTATCAATGAGCAAGTCATGCCATTGTTTTTGAGCAAGAGTTCAAGTATATATCAAGGCTTTTAGAAGAAAATATGTATTAGACCTGGTGTGAATAAGTCATATAGAAAATTACTAACTACATGCACATCATATAGTAAAAGAAAATCTCTTCTAGATTCATAAGATTAACCACAAATGAAGACTAGATAGTCATACCTAGGACAATTAAAAGCTCATCTTTATAGATGAAGAAAAACTGAGCATTTTCAGAATCTACTCACAAGTTCCCCAAAATGATTACACCATGATATGGATTATTTTTTCCAAAGACTTGGATCAAGAACTATATCTGTAATTATTTCTCTTTGAATGTTTTCTCTTCTTTCACTCAAATTAATTAATTAATTAAAAGCTAAAAAAAATCTTAAAAATCTTTTCTTGCTCTTTTTTTGTAGTTTTCTTTTTTTTTTTTTTCCAGGTATGCATTTGTACAAAGTCACACTATGCAACACAGACTCATAGTGATCCTCATTTCTTCAACCTCCCCAGTGCTGGGTTTACAGGCGTGTTCCACCACACTCAGACCCATTTGCTGGTTCAGTGTGTCCTGCGGGCAGGACTGGTGCTGTATATGGTTTCTAGGATCAAACCCTGGTACCTGAGCTTGCCAAAAGCAGGCACTTAGTCTGCTGAGTTACTTCACTGGTCCTCTTTTCTGCTTTGAATGACCACACCACTTTATAAACTGATGATTGCTTGCATTTTATTGATTGGAGATTGCTTCCATTAGCCTATGTCTTCTGTCTCTCCATGGAGGCTTTTCTGAAATTATGCTGTTCTTCAAGTAGTAATTGCAATGTTTTGACAATTCTAACATAGCACCTAATTCAATCAATCTTGCCTTTGCAGCTTTCACTAATAAGATCAAATTTTGGTTATATCTATGTTTAAATAATGGATAAGAAAATAAGCTCTTTCTTGTTTCTGTTACTACAAATAGCTGGTGTACCAAGAATGGACAATGTTACAAAATAAGTACATTCACAAGGAGTTTAGTTAAAGTCATCCTTCCTCTGCTGCTGATAGAATGATTTAGACCTGAGAAGACTGCATAGAAAATCATGGTCCATCGATTACATAGGTAAAGTTATTAAATATACATAATATCTTTTGAACTAAAAATTGAAAGTTCCACTTGACACTTTTTAGTTAAGATATCAAGGCATGTCATAATTAAAATTGAAGGCTTGATTTCATAAATAAAGTGTCCTTAAGCCATGTATAATGTTATGAATGTGTCTAGCATTGTCTTTTGTAACAGAGGGATCTGTCTGGTCACCAAAAGTTATTATTGATTTGTGGTTCATGGTAGAAATATCTAGATTTGCTTAGTTGTTTCTCACCTTGGACTGCTTAATGGCAAATATAAGCTATGCTCATACCAAAATTCTAAACAAATTTGGTCAGGTGATAAAAACTAATGTTCATAATGACCATAGCCAGATACTAAGACATCTGTATCCTATATATCATAATGTTTGGTTGTAGCTCATCCAAAACACATGCCAATATAACTATGGAAAAGATTATAAAAGACAGCAAACAACTTGGTGAATCATAGGCTAGATTTGTTCGTTTCTGCTTATTCATTCTTCTGATCTTTATTTTTATCTTCAGTTTTAGATTTATTTTATAGCTTCATCTTCAATGTTTAAGAATGATACTGGTCTCATAAGTTTGTGTGGCAACAAAATATAATAAAGACTTCCCACCTAGTTGTACAGTGACGTGTATGCTAAATCCTTAGCTCTCTCTCACTGAACACTGCATAATAAATATTAAATGAATTAAAAATACGGGCTCCTTCATATATAAAAATAACTTTATGTACTTGACACATCAAAGAAAATATATTGAGGCTCCAAATTTTATTCATTATTGAGGACTCTTTTTCCAGTGTTTGGTAAAAGAATGAAGGTTAAACACCAAGATGCAATCTCTGGAAGTACTCCAGTGGGAAGTTACTGAGCCTCTGTCATTCTCTAGAATTGTGTCCTCCTGGAAACACTGACTACCCATAAAGCACTGCACTACCCTTGTGCAGTCATTGGCAAGCAATTCTATATTTACACAAATCAAACTTAGAAAATTATGACCATACCTTAAAAATAAGAGGTTACTATTATCTGTCAAGTAAAGTAGGCCCTTGTTATTAGACTGATGTATTCCAGGACTCAGAGTCTCATTCCTTGTGGTAACAGGCACTCTGCTGAGAGTTGTTTTATTTTCTGTTTCTTTCTTCTTCTAGTCTTTGTTCTTATCTTCCTTTGTACATCTATTTAGCAGCTTCATATGCGAATCTTCTGATATGAAGATTCTCATTTTTACAACTTCTCAAAGCAACTCGAAATGGAGGAAATGGAATAATCCACTCAGAATCCTTCAGTAATTACAGAAATGGTTTTCAGTTGAAGACATCTGAGATTCAACAGATGCAGAAAAAGCTTCCCTCATCTGACTAAAGCAGAAACTTGGAAGTAATGAGGCTGCCATTAATTCCCTTGAGAGTGTAACTTTCCTTTCTGAAAGAATACCCAGAGTCAACTTGTCATAAATTTCTGCAGCTATCACTTGCACAAACAAACATTATCACAAATTTCGCATCTGTTTTTTCTCTCTGGAAAATCT
>PVKN010043872.1:0-10176 GCA_004027915.1 Capromys pilorides
ACCTGTACCAAATACATTTAAAAGAAAAAAAAAAAGATTTTCCAACAGCCCCTCTTGTTTTTATCATCTACAAGGACAACAGGAAATAACACAACAAGCCTTCTGTGTTGGAAGCTGACTTCTTCCTATACCCATGTCGGGAGGTTGCCACCCACTCATTTTGGGAAGATGCTTCTTTTCAAGGAGACAAAGTGATGTTGGTGCGCAGGTCGTCCTGGTGACAGAGGGCTGCAGTGCAGAGCCACCTTCTAAGCCTCTAATTCTCTCAAAGGGCCAGAGAAAACACAAAATGTGTTCCATGCCAGTGGGAGAACAAAGGGCACCCTCTCACTTGTCTTTTCCCTAGAGCCAGGTGGAGGAAGTGTTAATGACTTGGCTGGGGCTCCATCCCTCTTTTCTAGGTCCTGCTTTTAGCTGAAAAGCCTGGTGCTGTTAACTTTGAAAAAAATGTAATGTGTGATCTGTTTTGGAATCACCACTACAAAACACTCAGATGTCTGTTGAAAGGGTGTTTGTTGTACCTGTCACAGCCCGTGAGCACAGCCTGTTGCATTGTGGGCATTTTAGCCTATCCTGAGCTCCATTGTGACATTGCCCCTTTCTCATGTGGCTGCAAAATGACTGTCACATGTGTTTGGCAGAGGAAAACTTGTCATCAAATTTTCTTCAATGAATTTTGTT
Organism: Capromys pilorides; assembly: GCA_004027915.1. Classification (NCBI taxonomy): domain Eukaryota; kingdom Metazoa; phylum Chordata; class Mammalia; order Rodentia; family Capromyidae; genus Capromys; species Capromys pilorides. The sequence goes on from PVKN010043872.1 coordinate 682, forward strand.
TGGCCATTTTTAATTTCTGTACCAAGATCTTGCTCACCACTTTAGGTTTTTCCTAAAGGGCATTTTCCCTTCCTCTCCTCTTGGATTTAGGTTTCTGGGCCCAGAAAGAAGCGGCATGGCCCTCCTGGAGGTGAACCTCCTCAGCGGCTTCACTGTGCCACCGGACGCAGTTCCTCTGAGTGAGATGCTGAAGAAAGTGGAGCACGACCACGGGAAGCTCAACCTGTATTTAGACTCTGTGAGTGGTAGCAGGCGGTCCCCGAAGCCACTGTGAGCTGTGCTCAGAGGTCTGCCTGAAGTGTGCTCTCGTCCAGTTAGTGTCGTTCAGGTTTTTGTGTCCCGAAGTGATTTTGTCATGGCAGCTGTGTCTGAAATGACCTCACTGTAAAGTTGGTTTAGAGAGTTACTGTTAACCCTGAGCTGGAGGACAGTCTTGATAGCTGAATCCTAATTTCATGTTAGGTATAGAAGAAGAAACATTTATGTGATCTGAAGTGAAACCAGAGTATAATGCTAGGTATAAAACATAGAGCAATTGCCATTTTATAATTTAAGAAGATCAGTGCAGATCTGTTTAAAAGTCCCTTTCTCTCAGGAAATCGCCATTTGCTTAAATGCTAATTACTTGCTTTAAAATGCTTTCATGAAAGTTTGAACATATCTTCAAGTTGTTAATATTCCTGTCATGAAAATTTAGGTGTTTAAATCATAGAAGAATATTCTAGGCTCATGAGCTCCACAAATACTATGTAACCTTCATGTACCTGCTCCACACTTTTTTTTTTTTTTTTTAATCTTTTTGAGATGGTCTCGCTATGCAATTCAGGCTGGCTTTGAGCTCACTTTTATAGCCAGGCTGGTCTTGAACTCGCGCTGATCCTCCTGCCTCAGCCTCCCAAGTACTGGGATTATAGGTGTGTGCCACCACGTCCGGCTTGCCCTGCCCCATTTCTTCTGTTTTCTTCTCTTTCTCTCTCTCTCTCTCTGGCTGGCTCAGGCTGCTTTAAGGGTGGGTGTGGGGATCGAACTGCAGTCCCCTGTGCCTGACAGGGATTGCCTGCACAGGCACGTAAACCACTGGGCTAACCCGACAGCCCCCTGCCCCATTTCTGAAGTGTTGCTTGTGATACAAGAATAGGCATGTAGCATGTGTCAGGGAAGGGCCTGTGAAGAACTGCACCCCCCTTTGATATGTCCTGAACCTGCTTGCATGTGAGTTTGATACTCTCCTCTGGTGCCTGTGTGAAAATCCTTAGGCTGAGTTGAAGTTGAATTCCAAGTGTTTTTAGGATTTCATGATCCACACAGAGCGTACATGTTTTTTATCCCAGTTTTGGAAAATTTGAGTCAGCAGTATGTTGCCAATTTTTTACCTTTAAAAAGCTAGGACCTGAGTGGTCTTATTTATTTTAACATTTCAAAAGCCATTCTGGTTAAAACCCTATAAAAACTATTTCAATTCTTTTGCTGTTTAGAATTTCCTTAAATACTATTTGAAAGCCATGGTCCTGATTTGGAACTCAAAAAACAAATTTGAGGTTCTTAAAGAACTGTGTTGGAGTGGGCCTTGCTTCCTGCTTCTGATAGCTCTTGTTCATGGTTCTCTAGAGTGTGCAAACTCTGGTGAGCTTGGCTTTATTGGCAAGGAGTGAGTGACAGAATTCATAAACTTTTGATTCCTCCAGTGATCCTGATTACAAATTGACATAGACTGCCCCAGGAGGCAGGGGAGGTGCCCCATGTCCCTCAGGGCACAGCCCCAGCTCTGGGCCAGCTCCCTTGGGGGAAGGTGGTGCCTCAGGGCAGAGGGCAAGTCCCTGGGTAGGTGGCTCTGTGGGCTCTTGCCAGTGGCCGGAGGCTGGTTCACTGTCTGAGATAGGAGCAGCGCCTTAGGGTTCGCAGTTTATGTAGTAACTGATCCTCATATCCTTTTGGCAGAATGGTTCTAAGAACAGTACCTGTATTATAGGGGTTGTTGGCAAGTTGCAATAAGGTAACTTGGAAAATACTGCAGTACCTGGTGTGCAGATATCCTCCTTAAATGTTTGATTCCTAAAATAATAAAAAGAAATGTGTTTTACTTTTATTATGAACACACGGTATGCGAACTCCCTAAGAATCTTTTCTATTTTTTCTAGGTAAATGAAACACAGTTTTGTGTTGATATTCCTGCTGTTAGAAGCTTTAAAGTTTCAAATACCCAAGATGCTTCAGTATCCATACTGGATTATTATGAACCAAGTAAGTGTGGTCAAGAGTTCCTGATCCTTTGGAAGTTAAGCCAGGCATCCAATTATCCATCTGTCCAATTGGATTATTGTTCATAGTATTATTCTTCATCTTTTTGAGACAGTGTTTCACTGTGCACTTCAGACTGGCCTTGGACTTACTTTGTAGCCCAGGCTGGCCTTAAATGTGCAATAGTCCTGAGAAGGCCTCCCGAGTGCTGGGATTACAGATCTGTGCTGTGACACCTGGCCTTATTATTTTTTAATTGAGTTTCACTTGTGGTTTTGCTTAGTTTTGTTGGGCAGTTGGTAGGGGACAGCATGAGAGGTGGAGGTGCAGGATGTGAGCTTTCCGTTTAAATGAATACTACAGGTGTGTTTATGAAGGTCACGTGACAGCAGTTAGCTGCTGTTATGAGTGTTAAAAACTGACAGTTTGCTCGTGATGCTTTTAGGGTCTTACTTACAACTCATGCCTGAGAAGTTGGCATGGAGAACCCCCTATGTCTCCATCTGGGTCCTGCTGCCAAGTGGGAGCTCCGGGGAGCTGGGCAGCTTCTGCCGTGCAGGGGGCTGGCGTGGGTCCCTAGAGGAGCGCGGTGCTGCTAACCCACACACCCTGTGACGGGTGTTGCTTTAGTGTGTCGGGAAGTAGTCTTTTAGGGTAATTTAAGCTTCCTGATTTGTCTGGTAGCTTACTGTGTAGAAGGATAAGAATTCAGGCTGGGCATGGTGGCGCATACCTGTAATCCCAGCACTCGGAAGGCTGAGGCAGGAAGATGGTGGCGACTTTGAGACCAGCCTGGGCTGCATAGTGAAACACTGTCTCAAAAAGACCAAAAACACAAAACAAAACAAAACAAAAAAACCATTTCACATGTGAAAATAGCCTGTGAAGCCTGCCTGGCAAGTGTGAGGCCCTGAGTTTGATTCCTGGTACAAAAATAAAAAAAAGAGACAAGTGGTCCGGAGATCCGCTTTCAGTCAGAGAGTGACTTTTAGAGTGCGGCCCTGGGCTCCAGCAGCTCGCCATAAGTCGCCGTAGTCTGTCTGGCCCTGGAGAAGAACTGAGTGGCCCAGCGGCCTCGGGGCATGGTCACGGGCCAGACCGCTGCAGATAACCGCCCGCAGGAACAAGACGAGTTGTGCGCTGTGCTGCGCTGCCGCTAGGGGCTGCCAGGCGCTGCCCTGAGTGGTGCCCTGCGGGCTCGGTGTCTTCCGCCTCCTGTCCGTGCCTCCTGCTGCTGCAGTCAGGGGTGCGGATGTGCCCAGGTGCCTGAGGGTGTTGGGTACACACACCATAGAGACGCCACGTCGGTACTTTGTCATCCACATTGTTATTTAATCAGGTTGAAAATCTCTCAAATGGTGATTTTTAGATGCATGAGGAACATTAAAAATTTTTATTTTGTTTAATTAGGTAATATATTTTTGCATGGAGAACATTTTAAATATTTAAGAAAGAAAAAGGATTCAGTATTTGCTATATATTATAATTTTTTTAAATGTGGTTTTTGGTACAGGGCTTACAGGGTCTCACTATGTAGCTTGGACTCGTAGTGATCCTCCTGTTTTCAGACTCCACAGCATTGAGATCATGGGCATGTGCCACCACGGCTGGTTTTGGTGGCCGGCACAGGGCGAGGTCCAGCATGGCATATGCTACTGGGGATCGAACCCAGCTCCTTGCACTTGCTAGGCAGGTGCTTAGACCACTAAGCTGTCTCTCTGGCCAGTCTTTGTAACACGTTTGTGGAAAACAACTTCTTTATGAATGGGACATTAGAAAATAGATTTATGGGAAAGATAAGAATAATCAAAACCTTCCAACCTATTTTTAAAATTCTAAGACAACATTTGTAATACAGAAAACAATCTGAAAGGTCTTTAAAAATTTGGAAAGTAGAATGTTCTTTTTCAAAATTTCATTTCTCCTTTCCCTCATTCCTAAGATAATTGTACTACTAATTTTTATCGATTTATTGAAAGAAATAGCTAATGCTTATTTTTTTTTAAATTTTTTGAATAATTTTACATGAACTACTACTTTGAAGATAACAATATACAGTATAATAACATTGTTGATTTCTTGTCATCTTGTTTTGAAATTCTATATTATTTTAATGTTTTTAAAAGATTTTTATTCTCTTTAAAAGAGTAATAACCCCTCAAAATTTCAAAGTAAAAAGCATTTTTATTTGTAGTTTCTTATAGTGCTATAGACACTATGCAGTTTTAAAATATTAACTTATACTGTAACTGAACTGCACTTATATCGAATGGCTTTTTTTTTCTTGGTACTGGTGCTCAATCTTAAGACCTTGCACTTGCCAGGCAGGCACTCAAGCCACTGAGCTATCTTCCCTGCCCAGTATTGAATAGTTTCTAGACAATGTTTTAAAACATCAACACAAGACATTGCATTGACAGATTTTTCATGACTATATATTTTTAAATAAAGTCTGAGGCTAATCGTTCTTTTTAGTAATTTTAATAATTAGAATTTTATTTGAGTGCATAGAAAATGTCATCCTAAAGTCATCCAGTTCAGTTACAGTACAAGCTAATATTTTAAAACTGCATAGTGTCTATGGCACTATAAGACACTACAAATAAAAATGCTTTTTACTTTGAAATTTTGAGGGGTTATCACTTTTAAAGAGAATAAAAATTTTTAAAAAACATTAAAATAATACAGAATTTCAAAACAAGATGACAGGAAATCAACAAATGTCATCCTTAACATCCCGCATGTTAAGCGACCTTCAGTTTAGCATTTTCCTGTTCCCGTGAGAGGTCGGAGTGCTTGCAGCTGCAGCTGTCCGGTCTCCAGCGCTGGCCACTGCTGGGAGAAGGCTGGGCCTGCACATGGTTTCACCCTTGAATTTGCCTCGGCCTTTGGTTCACTCTTCAACATCTTGTTTCTTGTTAAGAAAACATAAAGTAACGTAAGAGTGAAGAACTCACACAAGTATGTTGAAATGCTGCTGCGCTCGGGCCGAGTTGGTCCGACACACTGATGTCTGCCTCTGTACAGGGAGGCGGGCGGTGAGAAGCTACAACTCCCGAGTGAAGCTGTCCTCCTGCGACCTTTGCCGAGACGCCCCGGGCCCCTGTCCCTGTGAGGATGGTTCTCCGGGCTCCCACCAGCGTCCGCCAGTCCTGCTTGCCGCCTCGCTCGTGCTCCTGTGCTCTCTGCAGCACTGGCTGTGATGGATTTGTAAGGACTCCGTGTAAAGCCGACATTGCCGGAACTCACGTGTGATCGGTCGCTTTGCTTTTGTGGTTGAATCTCAACTCTGGCTATTTTGAAAAAGTGTTTTCATTCCGTGGGGCCCGGGCTGTCTACAGCAAGTTCTAGGTGTGGAGCTGTGTAGTTTCTTCACTTGGCCGTTGTGTGGTCAGAATGACGGCCATAGGGGATTATTATTTTCTCTATTTGAAGTCATATATATAAGATCTTTACTGGGAAGTTTTTGTTTTCTCTAGACTGAAAATGATGTTTGATTCTTTCTATCTTATAGACATAATCCTAGGCTGTCAGGTGTCAGCCTGTGACAGTGCTCACTTTGCTGTTCAAGGTGGCTTTCTCTGGGACTGGCAGGAGGAGCTTGTCCTTCCCTCCCCACCTCCAGTCCTGTGGCACCCCATGGTCTCAGGGAATCTTCTTGAATTGGACACTGTTTTGTTTTTTTTTTAAATGGTGAATTTTAGGAAGTTAAGTGGTCTTTTCCCAGTCCCACTCAGGTCACCTTCCCGGACTTTACCCACCCTGTTTTTCTCTTGAGGAGAACAAGGAGCGGCCTGCCTTCCCCTGTGTGATGTGCCCAGAGGGTGGGGAGGGCACCGGTGTGCTCTGCCTGTAGCCCAGCCATGTCCCAGGCATGGGAGTCAGAGAGTACTGCCACCTGTGCCTTACGGGACTCAGCCCAGAGGCATGAGGCGGAGACACAGCGAGCCAGGAGCATGCAGCTGGGAGACGCCCAGCGCCAGGAGTGCGGGAACAGACTGTACACGTGGCTGCGTGCCGCCTTCCATGTGCCCTGGGCAGGAAGCTGGAGACCACGGGGCCATGTGAGTCCTGACCTGCAGTGCTGTGCTGTGCACCTGGGCTTCTGCGGAGCCTCCTGGGCTCCGGGCTTTGAGCACCCACCGCCGCGGTCTGGTCATGGGTCATGCGAGATGTGACTCCTTAACAGGAGTCTCGAATGCTGAGCATCGGGGTCACTGGTCACCTCGTACTCTGAAGAGGCCTGGGATGCGAGACTCAGAAGTCTCCTGCTCCTTCCCTTTTCTCTTCCTCTCTTTTTTCCTTTCCTTCCTGTCAAAAAATTTTAGATATAAGAATTAAGAATTCTAAAAACTAAATCCAAGGAGTGGTTTAATTTTACTCCTTGACTTCATGAATTTCTGTCTCAAGTAGACATGGGAAAATAATCACCATAAGCCTCAAAGAGTTTGTTATGTATTTTTAGCTATTTAAAAAAATCTATGAAAAGTACAGTATGTAATATATTTTTAAGAATTGGTTTTAAAAAGAATGCTCTTATAGTGAATTCTAAGAAGTTTCATTGGAATAGATGTTCATATATTGTTTATGGATATTTTGATACCAAGGTAGGAATAATCAACATTGTTTTTTTTGTGGCCCCTCAGCCTGTGCTGGAGGCAGGGCTGGCATGGCTTATGGTGTGGGGGATTGAACCGTGGTCCCTGCGCTTGCCTAAGCAGGTGCTTCAGACTGCTGAGCTGTCTTGCGGGCCCTAACATTCTGTATTTTAATATTTGCATGCTCTATGAAGAAAGCAGATCCTCAGGGAGTGGTCTTATGAAGAGAGTGGTTAAATAAACATCATAATTTTCATGTATTTATTTTCAATTGGAGAAAAGTTTGTTTTTTAAAAAAGTTTATGTATCTTTCTTATTGCTGGGATAAAATACACAACACCTATAAATTAAAAGATAAGGGAGATACATAGTAACTCAGCTTATAGCAGTTCCAGTCCATTGTTGGCTGGTTCCAAGGCAGGGTAGATGCCAGGGGTGTGGCAGAGGAGAAGCAGCCTGTGGCAGGGCAGGCAGGAAGCACAGGAGATCAGGGAGAAGAAAGGCTGTGCCATGGCGCCCTACCTCTCCCCACCAGACGCCACCTCCCAGCGTCATCCCTGGCTGCCCACCCACCAGTGGGCTAATCCTGGGATGAACACACACTCCCCTAAGAGCTCCCCAGCCCGTGAGCACACAGACTTTGGGGACGTCTAGATGTAGGCCGTGACAGTCTGTTTCACCACAGAAGTAGCTCCTTCTAAAGGCAGCGCTTGTCCTGTGTGCCCTCCCTGTGCTGTGGGCTCGGCTTTGTTCTCTGGGAATGCTGTAAAGGTGGAATCACTTTGTGACGTGAGTAGGTTTCCCCTTCTCTGCCGCCCAGAGGACCTTGTGCTGTCACTGCCTTGTAGTGTTCTGCACTAAATAATTTACAACAGACTTACCTTGTTTGTGGAGAAACACTAGGGCAGAAGGACCGCTGGACGATAGCCTGCTTGTGTTTCAGACATACTTCCTCATTTAAAAGTGCAGATTCAAATGCATGTTTTTGGTGAAGTGCTTCAGATTTGTAGTTTGGAGGTTGCCTTGTGACTCAGCTCCTTTCATTATACGAGGGGAAGGCAGCAGAGGTGAAGACAGGATTAGCCCCTCATGGCGCACAGGGCTGCAGTGGCATCTCGGCTGCTCCTCTGCGTTTCTCAGAGATCTTGCTTCACTCCAAGAAGTGACTGAAAGACGGCAGCCAAGAGAACAGTGTGTGCAGGAGCACTAATGGTAATATAAAAAGTCATTTGATCTGTGTCTGCAAACTACCTTTAACTTCTTCATTGTCCCAAGTCACCAGAGGATCTCGCATTCGTTTTTGGCTGGCCGGTGTTCCACGCCTGAATGCTGGGAATAAAGTCGGAGCCAGAGCACCATGTTTGTGCTTAGATTCATCATCTCACTACCTTTACAGATGGGGCTAAGAAAAGCAATGCGAGCCCTTGAGCGTGCGTGCGTGCGCGTGCGCGCGCCCAGTCGGCGGCGGCAGGCGCTTCCTTTCACTGTTCTCCGTGCTTTTCAACATGGCTTAGCACTGCAGTTAGCACTGGGCTGTCCTAGGGTGCAGGTGTAAGCTGTTACCTAGCGGCCGGCACCTCCATCTTACCGTATCCTAAGCGTGGGATAACGTAGGCGGGACTCTCTGCTTCCTATTGTTTTGAGCTTGGGGACAGTAATTTCTGAAAGTCAGAATTAGCCTTCATTTCTGCACATGTAAACTAGCTGTTAACAGTCTGGCAGTATAATCCAGATTATCTTTTCTTGGACATTCAGTTATTTCACTTGACATTTCTAGCTATCCTATGGCATATAAAAATTGGAATTGAGTTTTCTTTGTCATTTTAAGCAAAGAGCCATTTTTATTAACCTGCTGGCATATAACCTGGAGTTCCTTTTTTCTAATTGTTTTGGAACTGTTGACTGTTCATGTCCATAAAAACATGTTGTAAATGTCTCCGAGGCAAGATTCCCCAGCCCAGGAGCAGTAATGATTTTGACTCTGCCAAGTGCCTTCGTGGGTTAAGGCAAAATTACGTAGTCCTGGTGCATCAGCTCTTGTGCGTTGTACATTTAAGACAGTTGTAGTAAGTGGATTCCCCTGCGTGAGCATCAGTACCTTTTGTGTTCTCAGAAGAGGCTTTCGTTAGACAAGAAGAGTGTGTTTCTCTTCACTTTCCTTTGCTTTTAAATTCGGTAAGGCACAGCATTTTTAAGAACTTAAACTGTTCCTGTCATCAATTCAAATGGTATTTATGTTAATATTAAATATCTTAAGTTAGTAGATTGAGGAACAGTTGCCCTTTACTGTTAATTTGAATATAAGACCATTCTATATTCAAAAACTTAAGGAGTAAATGTATTTTTTAAAATCAAGTGTATGTCTGTGAGTATAGAATTGTTTTGAAACTATTTCTTTTTTTTTTTTTTTTTTGCGGGACTGGAGATTGAACTCAGGTCCTTGCCCTTGCCAGGCAAGCGCTCATTCTACTGAGCTATTTCCCCAGCACCTTGAAACTATTTCTAGGCATGTCCTAGTTTTACATGCTTCTTCAAAAGATAGCAGTGCATTGCATCATTCTGTAAAATACATTGCAATATCGATTTCAATTATACAGGAAAGTAAGCATTTCCTAGGTGATTTCTGAACTCTCGAGTCAAGGGACACTTAGCACATGGG